>VDFB02146364.1:0-45330 GCA_007258455.2 Sequoia sempervirens | reverse complement strand
CCACAGGTAAAGAATTTATCTGTTCAGGTGTAAGGCTCATCACTTGTTGCAATAAGGCTTTCTCCTGATCAGGTGATAACTGCATCTGATTTAAAATAATGACCATGTTAGTAGCAGAAAAAAACACCATTCCTTGTACATTGTAGAACCAAAGAATGATTTACAATGACTCACATGAGAAAGTTGTTGCTGCTGCTGTGGCACTGCTTGAGCTTGCATTTCACCAATTCCATGAGGACGAGCAAGATTAGATCCCGCAATGTCTGGAGGTCCAGTATTCATTCCGCTTCCAATATTTCCAGTAGTTGGCCCAACAGATTCGCTTGTGCCTGCTATCATACCCCCACCTAAACCTGTTGGCCCTCCCATCCCAGTTTGAATGTTTGAAGGCTGAGCTCCACTAACACTGTTGGTAACACCTTCAGGAGGAACTGGCGGCCATGATGCAGCAGGGCCCATGCCACTCAAGCCTTGACCCATGTTAGGTCCTCTTCCAGTTTGGATTCCATGGCCCACAGTTGGCAGGTTACCATGCCCCATACCGTGACCACTGATGTCTGATCCAGCATGTGAAACAGACCCAACCACACTCCCTGAATTCATCTGTGATTATTGAATAAAAGAAATTCAGTCAGGATCACCATTTGTAATTACCTGTTCAATGGAAGTTCTGAATGAGATGAAAATGATATAAACTTCTTGCCTGATACAGTTGCTGTGGAGGTGGATGGCTTGGCAGTGGAGGCTGGGCATGTGGCTGGAAAGGAGCCCCCATGCTCGATTGTGCATTGCTTCCTGAGTGCTGTAAATTGAAATACCCAGATGACTTGTCAATATATAATGATTGTGACAAGATTGTGTTTCCAAAAATGGAAAAGATATCACATTGCTTTTGTTTATAGCCTTGTTAAAACAAACATTATACCCGAGGCAGATCAATACTACAGAAATGTTTTGACAGACTTCCAAATTTGCAACATTCAGTACGTTAACAAAATGGCAGACGCCATACCTGAAATTTTGTTTGAGACTGTGGTTGCTGTGGAACAACTGATGGCTGAAAACCGATACTCTGAGCCTGCTGATTCTGCAGTTGATGCATAGGTGGCTGAAGAGGAGGCCTTGGCTGTTGAGGCAATGGTGGCTGCATCGGTTGATGAGGCCCAGCATTTGATTGGCTTAAAGAATGTTGAGGTTGACCTGAGAGAACTGTAGGAAGTTGAGGCTGCATTGGCAAATTTTGTGGAGCAGAATGTATGGGTAGATGCATTGGCAAATTCCGACCCTGAGGTGGTTGCTGCACAGGTTGTGATGTTGGTTGGCGTGGCATGTGAGGCTGAGATTGTTGGACTCCTTGCATTAGAGGATGTGGAGGAACATGTTGAGGCCGTTGTGATGGTTGCTGCATTGTGCTTTGGGGTTGTGACTGTGTTGTCACTGGCACCTGACCATGCTGCCCCACATGCATCTGTGACTGCTGCCGGGATTGTGATTGAATTTGCACTGGATTTGTCTGACCCTGCTGCCTGGGTTGAACATGTCCCTGTTGGCCAGTCTGCATCTGTTGTTGAGGAGGCTGAGTGAGGGACTGCTGAATGTTGGGCATCTGAAAACAACACAGCAATTGCACATATCAAATAATATTCAAAACTTTGCAAAGACCATATCAAAATGTACTGATATATAACCAAATGCATACCACTTGTGGAGGCCGCACCATACCAAGCATTATCTGTGCCTGAAATACAAAAGAACGTTTCTTCACAACTGAGACAAAGAAGTTTAAAACTCTTAAAAGAGAAATAAAATATCAAATAGCTCCTGATACCACAACCAGTGAACTGCTTAAGAAGTTAGAATAACAATGCACTAAATAATGAAGAGTGTTTCTACCTGTCCTAATACTCCCATGCTCAGAACTTAGTAAACATTAGCTGCTCTGGAAAGTTATCTTCAATATTACAGGTATAGATAATAATGGCACTTCTTTTGATTATTAGAATTGGTGATACAAATGGAGAGAAATATTCAAACTGCAAAAGCTTGCAATGTTCTGACATAAATGCCATACTACTGGGCTACTGACAATGCTACAGGGAGGGCAAAGTATCAGCTGCTGTTCTCAAAATATTGAAATATTTGCTTTAATTTTCCCACACCATGTGTTGTCCAGATGCAAAGACATACAACAGAAAAAACAAAACTATGGGTTTGCTTTCGCTAAATCATGCAGTGAACCAGAACTCATGGAGCTCCAGTAATTTCACTAGAATTACATTAAATAGCATCCAAGGATAGTGCTATAATTATAACAAAAATATAGCCAATGAACTTATATAGGATCAACAAATGTAGAAGATATATTTTAGCTTTATTTCTTGTCATTATTATTGTAACAATACTGTATGAAACTAAGCACCAAAATCAGTAAGTTATGCATCTTCACATGTATGAGTAGCAAAAACTACCAAGATCACATCTCCAAATTCTATACTAGAGGTCTTTGCATCTTAATCATCATCAAACTCCTTTGCCATTATTTCTTTACAGTTCTTGATATAATGAATCTTTCCACAATTCCAACATTCAACCTTACATTTACTAAAAGGCTTTGATCTTCTCTTAGACCTAGATCTTATCTTGAACCCTTTCTTTTTCTTGCCCTTTTCCTTTGAAACTCCTCCAACAACCAAGGTATCCTTAATAGATTTTTAAGTTTTTTGCCTCATTTCCTCTAACAACGCGGCACCAATCACCTCCTCAAGCTTCAACTTAGACATGATAGAACTAATTGCCATCACAAGGTTATCCCATAAATTTGGCAATGAACACAACAAGGCACTGCACTAGCCTTCTTTGTCCATTTTCACATCAATTGATGTCAACTAACTAATGACAATATTGAAAGCATTCAAACATTCAGTTACAGAGTCACCAACTCCCATCCACAAGAAATAGTTCTTCCAAAGAAAAAGTTTATTTATCAAAGACTTCATCTAAAATACGAAGTCCTTAACTTAATCCAAAGTTTGTTGGTGGCATCTTCTCCTAATACATTCAAAAGCATTCAATTAGCAAGGCATCGCCTGTTAGTTTTATGATCAGATTAGAGCACAGAAAATTAATTCAAAATTCAACACAAGAACACAGCAGATACCCCGGGAAAACCCTCCACTTGAGGGAGAAAAATCCAGCAACAATATATCACTTATATATTGAATCACAACAATAATCGTCTCCTTACAAGAGGGCGATATGAAGGCCAAGATATAAGCACCAAAATATGATGCAACACAGAAATACAATGAGGCAATTCGCTGATAATGAACTACAGCCTTCAACAATGTCGATCTGTTCTTATGGATGAACTCGCACTTGAGATGAATGAGAATGGAATGAATCAATGATAAATGAAGTGCAACCAAGGTGTATAAATACAATGTGAAGGGAGAGACGTGACTCTCCAAGATCAACATGTCGGCCTTATTCAAAAGGCATGTCTCTTATAAATTGTGCCACTTCACATTAATTAACTATTAATCATCATTTAATAAGTGACGCATCATTTCATGAAATCGCTATTATCAATTAAATAGCCGATAGGCTACAATTTAATTGATATCTTCATGCGATCTGGGCTGGAAGAGATGACCGACGCTGCATGAACATCAAAATCGCCAAACCAAGCTTCTTGGCTTCTTATCAACCTTTGCACAATGTTCTATCGACATCCTAGAGGATTTTTGTTTGACAACTATAGCCCAAAGTTCTTTCTTGACAAGGAGTCCTTCCATCTTGAGTTCCCAATAAAACCAAAGGTTACCACACAAGGAGAGTGTCCACTCCAAAATTCAAGCTTTACATAAAGCTTTGATACCCAATGTTCCACTTGTTGGAACACGTTTGTCGTTGCACCAAAAGATCAACCTATTAATGCTCGATACAAACCAGAGATAAGCAGATCCATAGGAGGCGGTTAGTCCATGTCCCGAATTCGAAGGGAGACACTGGCAATTAGTCCACCAATCCCCCCCTTAGCATCACCCGAGGGAATTTGAACCCGCAACCCAGCTCTAATACCATTTGTTGGAACATGTTTGTCGTTGTGCCAAAAGATCGACCTATTAACGCCCAATACAAATGACAAAGATAAGCGGATCCTCGAGAGGCGATTAGTCCATGTCTCGAATCCAAAGGGAGACGCTGGCGATTAGTCCAACACCACCAAGTTACTAGGATGGGGACAGGGGGACACATTTTGAGGATGAATTTTTCGGAGGCAATTTTAGGGGATGGCTATTAAAAAAGGGGAAATTTTAAAAATGAAGGAAATTTCAAATTTTTATGATGACATTGATAAAGCATTTATCATATACATTATAGATCCTTAATACATCGCATTTACAACAAAATGCCCAAAGGCTGCAAGTTCCAACTACAAAATGACAAAAACATAGAAAATATGTTGCTACCAATGAGCTTATCTTCTTTGTCTTAGGATTGTAGTGGTTGACACAAGTGACAACAAGTTCCTTTGTAAGGAGATTGGAAAGGAGACTGCCTCACTAAGACTAAAATCTCTGCCATTATATGTTGCAAACCTGCAACTTTGTGACTGCAAAATCAACTAAAAACCGTTGTTTTCAATGATAGAAAACCACCATAGTGGGACTGAAACACTACCTTGAGAGTTACAAATGGAGTTTGAAATCCTATGTAATGTTTTGTCTAATTTTATATGGAAAACCCTCCATTTTGTCAACTGAAATGGCTAAAAACCACTTTCAAGTTTCAAATCTTGCAGAGTCGATCCTAACAACATGCGACTATCATACACAATAAAGGAGCTTGAAAATCTGTTGTTTTGCAAACCAAAATCTCTCAATTTCAAACTGTGAGTGGTCTGGGGGCCCACAAAAGAACAATAAAATATATTTTTATTCATTTTGGGTCTTTTTTTTTGTCAATTGAGTGTAATTGCAAGGGGATGGCTAGTCATCCTAGGGATGTTCAAGGGACATGAATTCCATCAAGGCCAAAAAAAACTTCGATCAGGGGCAGTGGGGGGGCATTTTCGAGGCGTCCCTGTGTCCCCAATATAGGGACATGTCAAAATTGTTGGGGACACATCATCCAGGAACAGAGTTGATACCAAGTGTTGAAAATCTAGATAAACTTCAATATATGAACACTAAAATGTAGAAATAAACAGCAACTAATCTGAATGAGATATGCTCAATACAAAAATACGAACACATAACACAGATTTATTTTGGAAAAACTCTTTTAGAAAAAAAACTCAGTAGCAAAACAATACCACTCATTATATTATCACAAAATATGTGCGCTTACAAATACAACAATATTTATTTGCACCAAAGATGGCCTATCTCCAAATTTTGGAGGAATCCCAACAATATTTTGACAACAGTTCCCTAACACCAAAATCTTCATGTTCTTATTGTTGGTGCTTCAAACTACACCTTGCAGTTCTAGAGGACGCACACTAAAGACTACCCCTGAAGATCAAAGTCAAGCTAGGAAATCACATGGATTCGTGATTAAACTTCAAATAGTTCAAGCCAACTGACAATAGCAAGCAACTCTTCTACACCTCAAGCTCTACAAGACTTGAGAGGGTGTTCCTCTAAGATTTTATAAGACAATTAAAGTGAAATTAAATCAATACGGTCACATGGCTTAGCCATACCTTGCACAAAAGAATAACCCAAGATGGTGTCACTAATTACCTCTTATGTTGGTTTGTTAGCTTAAAAATATTTTAGAACAAGGATCTCTTCAATAGTAAATTGAGACTAGGTTACAATGTAACTAAAGATTCAAAATCAAATCAATATCCCCAAATATTATGCCATCTGTAGTTTCTTAATATGCAACCTGTAAAACCCAAAATATGCACAACTCCCTAAAAATGGGCAAACAAGGTGTAAACTCTTCAAATATTTGGCAAAGGTGAATTTCTATAAGCTTATGCAAACTAGTTGAGACTTAACTTGTGATAACTTACAAAGAACAAAGGAATTGAAAAATAAAATATGATCAATTGACCATTTGTTACTAGTTCCTACTCCAATGGGAAATATAGTCAAAAACCTAGATAAGGAGGGAAACATTTATGAATAACCTATTAAGTAAACTAGAATTAACTCTGGAATACAATCACTCTAGCTACAAACTCATCCAAAATGAAACTCCATGGACTCAAAATAGATAAACTAAAGTAAGATTTCTTCAAGACCAAAAATGATCCACAATATCCCCTATGTATGTTGGGAAAAGTAAATTTACCACTAGCTTTCAAGCATCTAGTCGCTCCTTGACAATTGAGACTAATCACAAGCATACAAGAAGTGAGCAAACGTGACCCAGAAGCATCACAAAAGTACTTACTCCTAAAAATACTACACTAATTGTGGTGAATATGACCCTAATGAGTGGTATCTACCTACAAATCATTCACCGAGCCTCACATAAACTTTTACAACACCTTTTCCCAACTTTCACATACCTCATTTGATCACTCAAGGATACTTTGTAGGCTTCAGCATTCACAAACCCAGCCAAAAGATTCTTTCTCTATAGAGAGTGTGCATTTAAATCATATATTCTTGCCTCAAATGGATGGCATGTGTTCATTTCTCCACCATTGGACTTGCTCCATGAAAAGAAAAGAACAAAATTTGCTATGCACAAGCAATTCTATTTGTCTTGGGATAACAAAAAACATTTACTTTTGAGCTCAAAAAGGTGAATAAGCAAATCATGGTTAAAACATCCCCATGCAATATTGAAACAAATCAACAGCCTGAAATGAATATTGGAATATCTATGGAGGACATGAAATGGTTAGATTAATTTATAGTTATATATATGTGAATCAAATTCGACCACATGGGCACTCCATATTGGATTTGCTTCCCTCTAGTGCAAACACAACTCAAACCCACCATTATGCTGACACATTCCAAGTAACATCAAAATAAACCAACAACCCAGATGGATATTAGAACTTCTATAAAAGATAAGAAGAGGCCAAATTAATCTATAGATACAAATCTACTTGCACCACATGGACTTTTCAAAAACAGATACCATCCTACTCGACCTTCAACAATACATTTTCAACATGACCCCTCAAAGAACTAATCAAACCACATTTCTTGAGTTTGTGTTCCCACCACCATGCCAACCCTACCCACATAACACCAAAATAGATCAATAGTCCAGAAAAAACATCTAAAACTTCTACAAATATAAGAAGTGGCCAATCTAGTCTTTAGATGAATAGATATGGTCATTTTAAACCATGAGGGCATTGCCTTATCATGCATCGCCACCTCAACTCACCTTTTATGTTCAAGACTACATGTGAAAAGTTCAAAAATAAACACTTTAAAGTCAACAATTATTAATATGTATGCAACATTAAACCTAACAACCCCAAACACGTATATGCCATGCCCTTGGTGGACCCACCACTCTACCAACCTTACCCCACTTAACACTAAAACACATAAATGATTAGAAAGTAGTACCAAAGGATTTGAAGATGCTTTCCCAAATCAAACATTCAAATTTGTAGATACCAACAAAATGATGCCACATGGATGATAGTAAGTTGATATTAATTTGAAAGCAACTATGCTCGCATGTTACCCATTTGTGACCTCATACAATACCAAACAGTCTTGCCCATTAACTTCGCATAAAACGCATGTGGTCAATCATGATTGCTTCGATCCCTAAGAAGATTCTATTAACACTGCCTTATCATTTTTGAATGTCTCCTTTGATCTATCCACTCAGCCCATTAAACATATAAACAACTCAAATAAATCTCAAAGGATCCATAGATTATGGAATGCAATCCAAACCAATCTTTTGATTTACAGATGCAATCCAATGATGTTGCATGAATTTCACAAGACCACTGAGGAGAAACTAATGCAAGAAAACCTTTTGAACAAACACAAGGTGCCCAGCATCTACTTTATTAGTAAACACCATGTGACATCATCTCATTTACTACTATAGACCTACACTTTCATGAGGGTCCCACTCTTCTCATTAATTGATCTACAAATAATGGAATGCAACCCAAACCAATCTTCCAATCTATAGATGCAATTCAAAGATGCCGCATGGATTTCACAAGGCCGCCAACAAGAAACTAATGCAAGAATACCTTTTGAACAAACACAAAGGGGCCACCATCTACTTTACGGATAAACCCACATAACATCATCTAATTTACTTCTATAAATCTACACTTTCATGAGGATTCCACTCTCCTCATCTAAAGATTTACCTAAGTAAATTGTATCATGCCAATTATCTATGTTAGACAAACTTACAGCATTAAAGCATTTTACCAATGAGCAAACTCTAGGCAATACCATAATATAAATCTCACAAGACCCTTCAATGTTACATCGGAAAACCCTTCTTTAAATATTCAAAAGCCAATTGGATGATGCCACATGGGTGCCAATAGTACCAAACTGAAAGCCAAATCATATCAATGGCTCAAAATCAACCTCAAAGATCTATAGACTATTAAAAAGAAGCCAAGTTAATCCTCAAATCTAGAAAGTTAACCACAGCCAGCCACGTGTATGTTCTGAAAACCCCTTCAAAATTAAATAAAAGGGCACCTTGGAAAACCACCATTCCCATACCAAACAAACTCCAAGTGGCACCATTTAGTTCATTTCTATAGATCTAAAAATCTTGCAAAAGTGTGCCTTGGAAATACACTAACCCACCACCATTCCCATACCAAACAAACTCTAAGTGGCACCATTTAATTCATTTCTATAGACAAACTTACATATTAAAGCATTTTACCAATGAGCAAACTCTAGGCAATACCATAGTATAAATCTCGCAAGACCCTTCAATGTTACACCGGAAAACCCTTCTTTAAATATTCAAAAGTCAACTAGATGATGCCACATGGGTGCCAATAGAACCAAACAGAAAGCCAAATCATATCAATGGCTCAAAATCAATCTCAGAAGACCTATAGACTAGTAAAAAGCAGCCAAGTTAATCCACAAATCTAGAGAAGTTAACCACAGCCAGCCATGTGCATGTTTTGAAAACCCCTCCAAAATTAAATAAAAGGGCACCTTGGAAATACGCTGACCCACCACCATTCCCATACCAAACAAACTCCAAGTGGCACCATTTAATTCATTTCTATGGATCTAAACTTCCATGCAAGTCCCACCCTTTCCATCCATAGATCTGCCAAAGTTACTAACAGTTTGCCAAGTGCTAAAATGGATATTACACCACCACCTCTATCCATTTACTTGTTCGACGTGTTGAAATATATCAATGGCTCAAACTAATACCAATTGATCTATAGATGAAGGGAAGAAGCTGATTTAATCTTCAAATCTATAGATATGAATAGGAAGGCACCGCATGCCCAACCATTTTTCACCAAGTCTAGTCCTTTCACCATTCTTCCCAAATAAATATGACTACTACATAAAACTAGGAGCCAACACCTTAAAGAATGTGGGCAAAATGCAAAGGGGAACATCATCTGGGTATAAAAGTTGGCCACATAAGACACTAGGAATAGATGAGACCCAAAATTGAATCTCATCAAGGTAAAGGATACAAATGAGCAAGTACCAAATTTTAAAATTTTAATCAAGAACAAACTATGCCAATAGACTTGAGCAAAATAAAACTCAACAATACAAGAAATGGCAACCACACCCAAAACCAAGAACTAACACATAATCTCAACATGGTACAAATAGTGCCAACACATACCAAAGCAAGAACTCAATAAATAAACCAAGAAACAACAAGACCTTGCACCCACGTGTCATTTCTCAAGTGAGCACTCAAGTTAAGACTCTTCACCTTCCAAGAATCTTTAAACTTACATGCAACTTCTTGCAGCATAGATGCTCTTACATGTCTGCTCGTAACTCCCTTCATTGTGCTTTTACAATATAACTTCCATGTCATAACATACAATCCAGGTGGCGGTATGTGTCATACAAGAGATCTCATGGACAGCTCAAGGGGTGGCAATCCATTCAATGAGGAACTAAAATTACAACACATTATAAATATTAAAACATTGCTAAGATTACAAGGTGTACAACACACCCATCCTAACAATTTTACTCTTGTTCTTCTTTGGCAACTTTATCTTGCGCCTAATGCCAAGTCTCGACAATTTCTTCTTTTTCAAACTCTCTATAGAGTAAATCCACTTCTCAAGATCTATAAACAACTCAGCCAAACGCTCAATCAATTTGATCTTTCTTCATCCTAGCAACTTTATTGCTTTTGTCTAAGTATTTTCCATCTTATGCAGTCTATCCCTTTGTGTCAATTGACCTTTCTTATAAGGTCAGTCTTCATTCCCACCAAACTTGTCCAAAATCAAAATTTTATCCTTCCATTCTCTAACCCTTCTTTCTTTCCGCTTTCCCTACCAAATGATTACCTTCATTGTCAAGCTGCAAATTGTATTCATTAAGGATCCTCCACTTTATCATCTTGAAATATGCTTCTACTTCAAAAACCCATTGATTAAAAATGATGTTTTAAGAGTATGGTTCTTCCTCATGTTTCCAATCAGACTTGCTCAGACTAGAGTTTTTCTTCCTATGCAATCTACCTTCAAGAACTTGACTTTACCTTCCTACGTGATCTACCTTCAAGAGCACCTAATCTTCTTGGCAATTCCTCACCAAAATTTTCCAAATTTCTGCATTACTCTTGCCTCTTACTTCAAAAAATGATTGAGCTCCCCACCTCGCCATTCTCTATGGATTTCCTATGGCTTTAGTTACAAATTACTCAAACTTAATTCAAGTTGCTGTGGCGCACTTTTTGTGTTCCAATACTTATTTTAGAAAAACAACAATTGATCCTTCTTAGAAGCAATTCTGCCAAACCTTATCAATTAGGTTTGTAAACTTCAACAACTATCAATAGTGCACTCTTCTAGAACCATTTTGTTGAGGACTTTGTTTGTTTGCTAAACTCAACTCTACACAAGAATCCCTGTTCTGATGCCAAAATGGTGCAGCCAAAAGCATATTAACTAGAGTGAAAGTAGGAAAATCAACTAATATTGAAGTCACATCCACACATGAGATGTATTTTTTCCAATCTAAAATGCTCTTTTATTAATTCATACACAAAAAAGTGTCTCCCCACATAATACCAATCCATCCCGTTTTACAAATGTGTGTTTGCATGCTTTAAGAGCTTCTTTTCCTAATAATATACCGGTTTTTCCCTGATTCCAATTATACCTATCTTACAGCTTCTTTTCTTCCTTTCTAGAAAAACATACTTTAAAGCTTTATTTCTTACCTCTCAGTAACATATGTTTTACATTCCCAATCAAGGGATCACTAAATATAACACTTTTCAGATCAAGTGGGAACTGGTGGAGTAGAAATGGGTAAAATTAAAGTGGACAGTGCTTCCAAAGTCAATCCAAAAGAGGCAGTCGCTCAAGACATTTGTCACAACACCATGGACTCTTTTATTTGCAGTTTCTATTTGGGTTCTCAGAATTCTCTTCGATAACCTTGTGGAATTTTTGCCTAAAGTTATCTTCAGCTGCCAATTAGAAGCTGGCTAAAGTCATTATTAAATCCAATTTGCAAACTTTGATTCCAGCCCTTTCCTCTGAGGCCAATGTCAAAATTTGCAAGTTAAAAAAGATTTTTGGAAATAGTTGTTATTTTCTCTCAAAGTTCAAGGACTCTCAAGTTCATCATTTTCAAAGGGATGCCAACAAAGCAGTCAACATCTTGGCTAAGCGGACCCCATTACTTTCACCCTCATAGGTTTTGTTCGAGGCAACTAATTTTCACCACATGAGCATTAGAGTGAATCTCTTGTCTATAACTGATGATGAGAAGAAAAGACTTCCCAATGAAGATGGCCACCTTAGAGACCAATCCCCAAGCCTTTGTGCTTCATCCAAAGACATTCTTTTTGGGTTGCGGATATTTTAAATATCCAACCACCTTCTAAACTATCGTACATATTTTATTTTTCCAGCAACAAAATATCACTCTATCCACCCCTTTACTTCAATAATGGCCATTCCACCTCTTCCGCGCTATTAGAGCATTCATGATGCCAAGGACAATTGTGTGAGGTGTCATGAAAAATTTATTCAACTAGTTTCTTATAGTCATTCTTCTCGTTTTGAAGTGTTCCAGTTCAGCAATTCCATTTGCATGCCTATCTAATTTGTTTCTTTTTGGCTTTGTTGTTCACATTACAACTTGACTCTTTGGGATCTTGCTTTAATGTAGATAACCAGGACCTTCATCTAGCAAATGCTCTCATTTGGGGGCTCACTCTACTGTAGCCTCCATTTGCTAATTTCTCTTGCATGCTTTCTGAGGTTCCCATTTATTCCTCTTGTTGTATATTTCATTCTCTTGCACTCAATATTTCTGCAGTTGATTGTGTTCTTTCTTTCTCAATGCAGCTTCCTATTCGGTTATCTCTGCTACCTATATGGTGGGCAGGAATGCAATTTTCTATCCCGAGTTCTCTCAGCAGAATGGGCCTAAAAATCCTAAACAATCTATCAAACATCTTGCATCTGAATATCTAAAAACTCCTAACAAGCCTCATGCCAATGCCTCCCTTAAGCTTTTTAATTGGCCCACCAACCACCATGAGGCTGCCTCTATAAATGGCATTATGGCAGCAAGGTCCTCATCAACTTTGAGTCCCTCAAAACCACTATGGTTTCCAACTCTGTCCCTACAACCCACATGAACTAGAACTAGACATTCTTTTTATTATAATGCAATTGTCACTACCCAATTTCATTAGGCATGGATTAGGGGTCCCACATTAACTGGTTCGGATGGAATTAAAACCATTTCTCAGGACATAGCCATCATAAGGATTGTCTCACATTGAATGCATTTGAGAAGAAATGCTCCTGTCTCTAGTAACTCCTTTGATACTGCTCCTTGCGAGGAGAAGCTCTCCAACACCATTTCTCTCCCTCAGGGACTACAGACCTTAGCAATTAGATGGAGAATTTGAAAACCACTATCATAGAACTGCGAGATCAATTAAACAACTCTGGTCATGCTGTGGGGGAACCTCTTAATCACTCTCCAAGGCTCCTATCCCCAAAGAGGCCCTGGAATTTTATGAGTTCAAGATCAATGTTGCTAACACTATGAATCAGATTTTCAGGGCTTTATGTCCACAGAAGCAATAATCTTTAAAACATCTGACTTATCTTTTCTTCCCCCCACCGCTCAGAGTTTTTCCTTGAAAAATCACAATAATTCGAAAAAAATGGTCAAATGAGATTTTGACCAATAAGATTACAAAAAATCCTAATAAAAACATGATTTGCAATTAAATTGCAATTTTCACACTTTTTTGTTGATTTTCTCAATTTTGGATCAAAAAATTTTAGGGTTTCTAGGTTTTTTCTGATTTCTGTGGCAATTGCTTTCTATTTTTCCCTAATCCTAATGCTAACCCAAACCCAATTTTTTCCCATTTTTCCCGATTTAATCCCAATAATTTGAAAAAAAATCATTATCTTTTGGTTTGCTGAGTTATTCAGGAAACAACGGGGGCCGTCCCCCATTACCGTTTGGGGACAGAAAGCGTAGGGGACGGCTGTCAGAAAAGTCCCCGAAATTCGGGATGTCCCCAATTAGAAACGTCCCCGAATGGAAAGGGGACTGCCAGGCCGTCCCCTGGACGGATAGGGGACGCCTAGCCGTCCCTCGACCGTCCCGGGGACGGCCGGCCGTCCCCTATCGCACAGCAGCTTATAAAACATAAAAATAAAGTTTTTTTTTAATTTTTTCTTTTTTAAAACATTGCTTTGTGGGCCCCACGCCTTCCCAACCCTAATATGGCCACTTAAAACATTCTTTTACCTTCATTTGATCTCATTTTAACTTGCCAAGATAAAATTGCAGCCAAGAGCAAAAGTGAGAAGAGAAAGAGGAGGGTTTGAAGGAGTTGTTGGAGAAGAAAAACCAGCATTTAGGAGGAAGAAAGGAGAGCATTAAGCAAGCAACCAACAAAAGAAGTGAAAGAGGTAAGTTATTCTTCATTATCTTTCATTTTTTTTCATTTTTTTCTAAGTTAAAATGATAAAATGTATGATTTTTTGTTTTTTTTTTTAATTTTCAGTTTGCAAAAACCAAAAGAAAACAAAATGAGCAGCAATAGTGAAGATAGTGGGGATGTTGAGAGGGGGGAAGAAAACCAATCAATTCATATGGGGCAGCCTCAAACAAACCCATTTGATATCCCTTCTGAAGACTTGAAAAAATATGCAAAAGGCCCTTTTAATTCTAAAAAACCTCTTCTTCAACTAGCATCACGTATAGACAAAGGCAAAGGGAAAAACACTGGGGGTAGTAGATTGTGGCTATGTCACATTTGCAAAGAAAAATATAATGGGAGCTATACAAGAGTCTATTCTCATCTATTGGGTTTTGGAGGCCATGGGGTCAAGGGTTGTAAAGATATAAAAGATTTTGAGAGGATGGAGTGTTATAGATTGCACTTGGAGGCCGGAGGAAGGCCTATGGATCAGCTTATGCAAACTCAATCCGCACATTCAACCTCACCTATGCCCTCTATGCTTGGTAGTCCTAGTGTTGGTAGTGGTAGTAGTGGTGCGGGTGGTGTTCATATTTCCACAAGAGGGAAGAGGAAGGCTGCTACTTCTAGTGAGCAGCAAAATGAGTTGAAAACATAGTTGCGGACTCGGCCGACTGTGGACTTGGGAGTCCCTACTGGCGGAGTCCACACTTTGGACGAGTGGAGTCGAGTCAGCCGAGTCTCTCGAGACTCTCTGCTTTGAGTCAAAAACGGTTAAAACCCACGTTTTTTAGCTTTTTTTTTCATTTTTTGACTGTCACTCTTGAAAACCAGGTCTGCAAATTGCTTTGGGATTGATAGAAGAAGGGAGAACGAACCAAAAAGGTCAAAATAGAGCAAGGTAAGTGATCTAACACTGCTTTTTGTTTGTTTTCTTCAATTTTTTTGCATTCAAAATTTAAAAAATCAAGAAAAATAAGGGGAAATGCTGCCAATTTTTTTTCTAATTTCCTTAATAGCCTAATTCTTATTGTTTCTACTTTCTAGCTTGGTTTTGCATTTTTTCCTTTTGCAAATGTTTGAAACTTTGAAATTTTGAATCACATTTATTTGCTGATTTTTTAGCAAACCCTAGCTGATTTTTTTTTTCATTTTGAACTTGAAACAGCAATGTCGTCTTCAAATCCAAAGGGAGTAAAAAAAGACCCTGCATGGAAGTATGCAATTCCAGGAAATAAAAAAGGTGAATTGACATGTCATGAATGCAACAAATGGATGACAGGAGGAATAAACAGATTAAAATACCACCTTGCTAGAATCCCTGGGCAAAATGTGGAGGGATGCAAGAATACTACTCCTGAGATCATTAGAGAGATGAAGGCCCTTCTTGCTGAATATGAGCTTAAGAAAGAGGAAAGACAAAAAACAAAAGATGCCCTAACATCAGTGATGAGTGGATCTCAATCCCAATCTGCACCCTCTATGCCCCATGGTGTTGCAAGTCCAAGCTTCCGTGCTCCACATTCATCTTTTGGTGAGAGTCCTGATGGTTCCTTTTCTACTGCTAGTCAGGGTCCTTCATCAGGACCAAATTATTTTATTCCACGTAATGTTCCAGGAGCACAACCTTCACTTGAAGGTACGGGTTGGAATAAAGAAAAGCATCAAGAAGCTAGGATGGCTGCTGCAAACTTTTGGTACTACAATAATCTACCTTTCAATGTTGCAAACAGCCCATATTGGGAAGGTTTGGTTAATGCCCTTACAGTTGCAGGAAAGGGGTTTAAGACCCCATCATCTAAAGATTTGAGTGGGCCATTGCTAGAGGAAGCCGTAAAGAATACACGGCTTGTGGTTGATGAGCAAAAAAAATTTTGGCGAAGAAAAGGTTGCAGCATTTTATCTGATGGGTGGACAGATGGACGAAATAGAACTCTCCTTAACTTTTTAGTGGCCTCTAATGGTGGATTGGTGTTTCTAAAATCAATAGATGCCTCCCATGAAGTTAAAAATGCTGAGACTTTATGCAATCTATTAGATGGGGTGGTCCAGGAGGTTGGAGTTGATAATGTTGTCCAAATCATCACGGACAACGCAGCTGCATATGTAGCTGCAGGTAGACTACTTATGGAGAGGTATCCCACAATTGCATGGTCTCCATGTGTTGCACATTGCTTAGACCTATTGCTAGAGGACATTGGGAAGATTTCATGGGTCAAAAGTGTGGTTGAAGATGCAAAAAGTGTTACAAAATTTATCTACAACCATACTTGGGTGCTTTCTTTGATGAGGAAATTTACAAATGGCAAGGACCTTGTGCGACCTGGAGTGACACGATTTGCTAGCCACTTCCTCACATTGCAAAGCATTCTTGGTGCCATTAATCATCTCAAACAAATGTTCGTGTCTGATGCTTGGAAGGAGTCCTCATTTTCCAATAGACCTGAAGGGGAGAGGATTGTTGCCATAGTTTTTGATGAGACATTCATCAAAAATGGAGAGGAGTTGATGGGGGTAAGTAGCAATCACACAAAAATAAATTATACATGATAATCTATTTGCTGTTTTTTTTTTTTGAGGGGTTAATTTTGTTATGATTTAACATTTGTTTTCATTTTTTTAGGTGACAGAACCTTTGGTGAGGGTTCTTCGTATGGTGGATGGAGATGGCATGCCAATGGGGTTCATCTATGAGGCCATGGATAGGGCCAAAGAGGCCATATCACGTTACTATGGCGGAAACAAAAAGAAATATGAAATCATATGGCGCATCATTGATCGGAGATGGACACACCAACTCCACCAGCCGATCCATGCCTTTGCCTACTTCTTGAATCCGAAGTTCTACTTCTCGGACACATTTAAGGCGGATGAGGAGGTCATGGAAGGTCTTGTCATATGCATTGATAGGATGGTGCCTGATCCTGAGCTGAGAGATAAAGTGCTTGATGAGTTGGAGGTGAGATTTGTTACATCTTATTTATGAATTTGCAATGTTGAGCCTTGACTATCTATGAATTTTCTATATTTGATTTACTTTTTCTTTTATCTATTCAAGGTCTACAAAGGTGCAGAGGGGAGACTCTTTTCCTCCCAACAAGCAATTGAAAGGAGAGGAAAACAACAACCAGGTAAAAAATGAAATTAGAAACTTGATTCTTACATATAGATTGTTTAAAGTTTTAAACTTTACTTTATTCTTATTTCTTAATACTTATATTTTTTAAACATGTTTTTGTAGATCTATGGTGGGAGAACTATGGTGCTAGCACACCAAATCTTCAAAAGCTAGCCATACGTGTCTTGTCACAGCCATGCAGTGCTTCTGGGTGTGAACGGAATTGGAGTTTATTTGAGAACATTCACACAAAGAAGAGGAATAGGTTGACTCAGCAGCGCCTAAATGATTTAGTTTTTGTTCGGTACAACCTTCGCCTTCGAACTAGAAAGGTGGAGGGTGTTTCACACGAGTCCATCGACTTGGATGACATTGATCCATATGGTGAATGGACTATTGATGAACAAAATGATGAGGCTGATGTCTTCCTTACTGATGAGGATCTTGCTGAATTAGAGAGAGCAGCAGCAGAAGAAGCAGCAAGATTGGATGCCATGGAGGACGATGAAGACACATTCGAATATCATGTTTCCCCTTCTCGATCTCCTAGTCCTCGTTTGGATACTATAGCACGGGCACCTTCTAGTTCTAGGCCTCCAAAATTGAGTACCATTGGGAGGGGAAAAGGAAGATGTAGATTATATGTGGTTGTTAATGTTTTCCTCTTTTTGACATGATTATATGTAAACATTTATAAATTTATGATGCTGTTCTACATTGAAACTATGAGTATTTGATGACTATGAATGATGAAATTTCAATTATTGAGTGTTTGATGATCATATGACGTGTAATCTTTGAATTATAAGTGTTTGATAATCAAATTAGGCTCTTATGTTCTCTAAATGCATTAATTTGTTCTTGTTTTTTTGTAAAACTACGGTTTTTTTTTGCCGAGTCCCAACCGAGTCTTTTCCGAGTCCGTGCCGAGTCCCGAGTCCGAGTCATATTTTTTGGCTGCCGAGTCCACGGCGAAGCCCAACTATGGTTGAAAATATGTTCAATGTGCAAGCACGAGATGTGGCAGATTCTTCCATTGCCAAATTTTTCTATGCCCATGCTATCCCATTCCATGTAGCACGTTCTCCCTACTTCAAAAAAATGTTTAGAGATGTGTCAAATGTTGGTACCTCATACATTCCCCCTGGAGAACATAAATTACGTACTACACTCCTTGAAAAAGAATATTCTAAGGTGAGTGTGGTGATGGAGGACATGAGACAGTGTTGGATTAGAACAGGTTGCTCTATTATCATGGATGGGTGGACCGATATTAGACAACGGCCACTTATAAACATCATAGTCACATGTTCAGCTGGTCCATATTTCCTTAGAGCCATTGATTGTTCTGGAAAGCGCAAGGATGCAGAATTCCAATTTAATATTTTGAAAGAGGCTATAGAGGAGGTTGGGGCAACCAATGTTGTGCAGGTGGTTACTGATTAGCACGTGTGTGCAGATTAGCAGGTTTGATGGTTGAGAGTGCTTACAAGCACATCTTTTGGACCCCTTGTTGTGTTCATGCGTTGAACAACGCATTGAAAGACATAGGGAAGATGGATTGGGTGCACCAGGTGGTTGTAGATGCTAGAGACATTCAGATGTTTATTTGCAACCATCACACCTCACTTGCCCTCTTTAGGACATTTTCAAGGAAGGAATTTCTCAAGCCTGTAGCAACAAGGTATGCCAGCTACTTTATTTTGTTAGAGAGGATGCTTGAGGTACAGGAGGCTCTACAGTTGATGATGGTTAATTCAGAGTGGAATAGATGGGCTATGGCAAGCACTGCAGAAGGGAGAAGCATCAAACAAAAAATTCTTGATGATAATTGGTGGTCCAATGTGAGGTAAAAAAATTGTTAATTAATAATTTGTTATTGATTGCTGATTTTATAAAAATATATATATATGATTTTATTATTAATATTTTTTTATTTTCTAAGTTCTAACTTGTCTTTTTTCAAATTTTTTTTTGCAGATTTGTTTGCTCCATCATTTCACCTATTGTGGATGTCATTAGATATGCTGATACAGACTCTCCAAGTCTTGGAGAGATTTATGAAACTTTTGACTCCATGCTTGGAAAAATGAAGAAAGCAATTTCTAATAAGGATCCTAATTCGGGATTATATGAGCAAAAAATTAGGCCCATTGTGACAAGGTGGTGGAACACTATGAACACCCCGCTTCATATGGCAGCCTTTGCTCTTAATCCCAAATGGTATGTACCTAGACCTGGTAGGATGCCTCCTTGTGATGATGATGAGGTGAAAGAAGGGTTTATGAGGGCCCTTGCAAAAATATATTCAATTGAGGAGGCCAGTCTAGTTCGTACACAGTTCACTGATTTTGTTAATCTCCGTGGTCCAACATTCGGCAAACCAGAGGCCAGGGTAGATAGAACTACAGTAGCTCAAAGGGATCCTATTGGATGGTGGTCATGGCATGGGAAGGATGCACCACAATTGAGGACGCTTGTTGTTCGCCTCCTTTCACAGGTAATACTTTAGATTAACATAATTTGATTTAGATGAGTGATAGTGTTGAAGTTTGAACATTTATATAATCATAATTTAAATTGAATGTCCTAATTAGTAAATTTAAATTACTAATTTAGTTTTTAAATTTTGTCTCCTCTCACAGGTTGCTAGTTCCTCTGCTGCAGAGAGGAATTGGTCAACATACGGCTTTATTCACTCTATCAAGAGGAATAGGCTGACCTCTAGACGGGCAGAAAAATTAGTGGCTGTGCATAGTGCTTTGCGACTCCAAGATCGTCAGACTCCTGAGTATAGACAGACTCCAGCATTACGATGGGATGTTGATCCAGAGGATGTCACACAAATTGATGAGGAGGAGAGACAGGAGGGATTGGTTGGAGTTCCATTAGATGAGCTAACCCCTCACAGTGACAGTGACTCAAACTATGAGTCTGATTTTGATGCAGTGTTGGTAGATGCCGAGTAGTGGCAATCATCATACTTTCTATTTCTATGTTTTTCCTTTGGACACTTGTGACTTTGTCATTTTGACATTTGTAGTACAAACTTGTAGCCTTTTGGGCATTTTATTATTTTATATCATATGCACATTGACTATTTGACATGAATTTGAATTATGGTCCATGGATGCAATTAGGTAGGTGTAGTATTAATTTGTTTGATAATTCGATTCTATGATGCATATGTCAATATGATTGGTGATTGTTATGATTATCATTACTCATATGAATATCTTAAATTTGAAATTTCCCTATATTTTTAAAATTTATCTCTCTCCCTATATATATATATATATATACTATATGTACCGTCCCCCGTCTCCTCAAATCCTTAAAAAATTTGGTTGGCCTCTGAACGCTGGGCCCTCCGGCCCCTGCCTCGAAACTTGTGAACATAGACTTCCAATAAGATTTTTTGTTGCTATGTTCATAGTTGAAAACTCGATCACAAGGACTCCTAGAGCCCAAAAATATGACCTGACTCGGGACTCGGCACGGACTCGGGAAAAGACTCGGTTAGGACTCGGCAAAACAAAAAACCGTAGTTTTACAAAAAAACAAGAACAAATTAATGCATTTAGAGAACATAAGAGCCTAATTTGATTATCAAACACTTATAATTCAAAGATTACACATGTCATATGATCATCAAACACTCAATAATTGAAATTTCATCATTCATATTCATCAAATACTCATAGTTTCAATGTAGAACAGCATCATAAATTTATAAATGTTTACATATAATCATGTCAAAAAGAGGAAAACATTAACAACCACATATAATCTACATCTTCCTTTTTCCCCTCCCAATGGTACTCAATTTTGGAGGCCTAGAACTAGAAGGTGCCCGTGCTATAGTATCCAAACGAGGACTAGGAGATCGAGAAGGGGAAACATGATATTCGAATGTGTCTTCATCATCCTCCATGGCATCCAATCTTGCTGCTTCTTCTTCTGCTGCTGCTCTCTCTAATTCAGCAAGATCCTCATCAGTAAGGAAGACATCAGCCTCATCATTTTGTTCATCAATAGTCCATTCACCATATGGATCAATGTCATCCAAGTCGATGGACTCATGTGAAACACCCTCCACCTTTCTAGTTCGAAGGCGAAGGTTGTATCGAACAAAAACTAAATCATTTAGGCGCTGCTGAGTCAACCTATTCCTCTTCTTTGTGTGAATGTTCTCAAACAAACTCCAATTTCGTTCACACCCAGAAGCACTGCATGGCTGTGACAAGACACGTATGGCTAGCTTTTGAAGATTTGGTGTGCTAGCACCATAGTTCTCCCACCATAGATCTACAAAACATGTTTAAAAAATATAAGTATTAAGAAATAAGAATAAAGTAAAGTTTAAAACTTTAAACAATCTATATGTAAGAATCAAGTTTCTAATTTCATTTTTTACCTGGTTGTTGTTTTCCTCTCCTTTCAATTGCTTGTTGGGAGGAAAAGAGTCTCCCCTTTGCACCCTTGTAGACCTTGAATAGATAAAAGAAAAAGTAAATCAAATATAGAAAATTCATAGATAGTCAAGGCTCAACATTGCAAATTCATAAATAAGATGTAACAAATCCCACCTCCAACTCATCAAGCACTTTATCTCTCAGCTCAGGATCAGGCACCATCCTATCAATGCATATGACAAGACCTTCCATGACCTCCTCATCCGCCTTAAATGTGTCCGAGAAGTAGAACTTCGGATTCAAGAAGTAGGCAAAGGCATGGATCGGCTGGTGGAGTTGGTGTGTACATCTCCGATCAATGATGCGCCATATGATTTCATATTTCCTTTTGTTTCCGCCATAGTAACGTGATATGGCCTCTTTGGCCCTATCCATGGCCTCATAGATGAACCCCATTGGCATGCCATCTCCATCCACCATATGAAGAACCCTCACCAAAGGTTCTGTCACCTAAAAAAATGAAAACAAATGTTAAATCATAACAAAATTAACCCCTCAAAAAATAAAAACAGCAAATAGATTATCATGTATAATTTATTTTTGTGTGATTGCTACTTACCCCCATCAACTCCTCTCCATTTTTGATGAATGTCTCATCAAAAACTATGGCAACAATCCTCTCCCCTTCAGGTCTATTGGAAAATGAGGACTCCTTCCAAGCATCGGACACGAACGTTTGCTTGAGATGACCAATGGCACCAAGAATGCTTTGCAATGTGAGGAAGTGGCTAGCAAATCGTGTCACTCTAGGTCGCACAAGGTCCTTGCCATTTGTAAATTTCCTCATCAAAGAAAGCACCCAAGTATGGTTGTAGATAAATTTTGTAACACTTTTTGCATCTTCAACCACACTTTTGACCCATGAAATCTTCCCAATGTCCTCTAGCAATAGGTCTAAGGAATGTGCAGCACATGGAGACCATGCAATTGTGGGATACCTCTCCATAAGTAGTCTACCTGCAGCTACATATGCAGCTGCGTTGTCCGTGATGATTTGGACAACATTATCGACTCCAACCTCCTGGACCACCCCATCTAATAGATTGCATAAAGTCTCAGCATTTTTAACTTCATGGGAGGCATCTATTGATTTTAGAAACACCAATCCACCATTAGAGGCCACTAAAAAGTTAAGGAGAGTTCTATTCCGTCCATCTGTCCACCCATCAGATAAAATGCTGCAACCTTTTCTTCGCCAAAATTTTTTTTGCTCATCAACCACAAGCCGTGTATTCTTTACGGCTTCCTCTAGCAATGGCCCACTCAAATCTTTAGATGATGGGGTCTTAAACCCCTTTCCTGTAACTGTAAGGGCATTAACCAAACCTTCCCAATATGGGCTGTTTGCAACATTGAAAGGTAGATTATTGTAGTACCAAAAGTTTGCAGCAGCCATCCTAGCTTCTTGATGCTTTTCTTTATTCCAACCCGTACCTTCAAGTGAAGGTTGTGCTCCTGGAACATTACGTGGAATAAAATAATTTGGTCCTGATGAAGGACCCTGACTAGTAGTAGAAAAGGAACCATCAGGACTCTCACCAAAAGATGAATGTGGAGCACGGAAGCTTGGACTTGCAACACCATGGGGCATAGAGGGTGCAGATTGGGATTGAGATCCACTCATCACTGATGTTAGGGCATCTTTTGTTTTTTGTCTTTCCTCTTTCTTAAGCTCATATTCAGCAAGAAGGGCCCTCATCTCTCTAATGATCTCAAGAGTAGTATTCTTGCATCCCTCCACATTTTGCCCAGGGATTCTAGCAAGGTGGTATTTTAATCTGTTTATTCCTCCTGTCATCCATTTGCTGCATTCATGACATGTCAATTCACCTTTTTTATTTCCTGGAATTGCATACTTCCATGCAGGGTCTTTTTTTACTCCCTTTGGATTTGAAGACGACATTGTTGTTTCAAGTTCAAAATGAAAAAAAAAATCAGCTAGGGTTTGCAAAAAAATCAGCAAATAAATGTGATTCAAAATTTCAAAGTTTCAAACATTTGCAAAAGAAAAAAGATGCAAAACCAAGCTAGAAAGTAGAAACAATAAGAATTAGGCTATTAAGGAAAATAGAAAAAAAATTGGCAGCATTTCCCCTTATTTTTCTTGATTTTTTAAATTTTGAATGCAAAAAAATTGAAGAAAACAAACAAAAAGCAGTGTTAGATCACTTACCTTGCTCTATTTTGACCTTTTTGGTTCGTTCTCCCTTCTTCTATCAATCCCAAAGCAATTTGCAGACCTGGTTTTCAAGAGTGACAGTCAAAAAATGAAAAAAAAAGCCAAAAAAAACGTGGGTTTTAACCCGTTTTAAACTTCGGCCAGCCAGCCGGGGAATCTGGAGTGGGACTCAGTCCGACCCTCGGGGACTTCGGCGTCCTGAGTCGGTTCGGGAGTCGACCTAGGACTTCGCTTGAACTTCATTTCCCAGGAGTCAGCGGCCAGTGGACTCGGCCCGGGGGTAAAGGACTCAGAGTCAGCGGCCCGAGTCGGTAGGAGTCCGCAAACTATGATGAATACCATACTTCTCTGAATATTTAAAAGAAGTTATAATCTTGGCAGAATTATTGCTTTTCATTCTTCTTGTAAGCCTGCATTTTGTGTTAAATTACAAAGTAAGAAAAGCGACCACTTCTGGATGTGAGGGTACTGATACAGGGATGGGGACACAATTCCAAATCAGGGTGCAAGAGTAAGTGAATAAGGGTACCACTATATCATATGTAAATATAGTTACCAGAAAGTGTGGGTGTGGGAACAGAGATGGGGTTACTGGAGTTTCCTGGTGACTCTGCAATAAAGGCACCTGGGGGATTATGCAAGTGCTAAATTTTAATTCATGGTAAGACCCCTTCTTAACATATGTGAGTAGGGTCAATATATCAGCTTTGAAAATTCTTAAAAAAACTCATTAGCTTACCTGACTACTTGAATCTGGCAACAATAATAGCAGATTGATCTGTTTCAAAGATTGACACAGCTCTAGCCTCTCTCTCAAAGTTTGTCTTGCACATTTGTTTCCACATGAAAGAGATGTCTAATTTTCAAATTGAAGACCAATTTTCATTATTATATTGCTTTATGATTCATGTGTCTTCAAATACACCTCCATCCAACAAGGGGACCTTGAAAGAGAGATGATATCCTAACATTATCCAGCTCCAGAATGGTCTTGCTATCAGAAATTTAAATAAAACATGATGTAATCATTCTTCTTTCACACATATCTTGCAAGCCATGTTATAAACCTTTATTTTTCCAGTCTTGCCATGGCAAGAAGACTCTGATGGATGACCAATCAACCACAGACCTGTAGTTTGAAGGATGGTGTTGAATCCATAGAAGCATAAATCCTCAAAAAATTGCAAAAATCCTGATTTTTTAAAAATCTTCAGCCGAAATGATTTTTCCCCCAAAAATTCCCAATTTAATCAATCATGATTTTCAATGATGTTTAATGATTTTTAAGGGTTTAAGTTACAAAAAAATTACATAAAAATCACGAAAAAAATCACATAAAAATCGTGGAAAAATTTCCCAACTAACCCGTCGGGAAACCATAATTGTGCGAAATCACTATTTAATTGGGTTTTCTCATTGAGTTTTAGCACAAAACTGAGCGCTGGCCATTGGGACATGGTTCACCATCAAAGATTCGCTAGATTTCATCAAGTTGCTAAGGCAAACCCCAGGTAGGCAACCTTGAATGGACGCATATTTCTAATAGATGTTAAGGACATTGAAATAGAGACACGTTCTTTGGTATGCTTCTACATTTGATGTTAAGGACATTAACATGGAATGGTTAAGAGATGTGTTTCTTTTTTCTCTATATTCCACACTAGTGTCATTTGCCTTAGGCTTGTAGTAATGCTTTCCATGTATATAAATCCAAAGACACAATTTAGGGGGAAATATTAGACAATATCATAAATTGTAAAGCTTCTATCTTATTATTTTAACATATTTGAACCTTATAAAAGTACTTGCCAAAAGTAAATATAGAAAGCCAGACTAAACTGAAATGAAACTCTATTGGCTTGATATCAACCTAAAGAGGTTTGTTGACTTTAAATTCTTGTGATCTTGACTATTCAAAAGAATTTTAACATTTCAATCGTCAACAATAATACCAAGGTGGTTGTTTAGATTATCAAGGTTAGGTTGGGACAAGTTTTCTTTTTAGATGCTAACAAAGTGTGATAATTTGGAGCTTCAATTTGACACTAGCCATCAAGTTTTAATGATAAGTGGGGTTTTAATGAAAAGTGGGTAGGGTAGTGACAGTTGTATAATCAACTGGGAAGCATAAGTATATACATAATAGTATATAGACATTGTGGATACGAAAGTAGAATGGTTCTTATCAGAAATATAAAAATCAGCTTGTAGTGTTGAAAAAAATAAAATGTAGCAGTATATTATATCAAAATGAAGGATCGTTTTGGTTATGTTTAAATTTCTTGTATATTCTGCAGGTTTAATGCTTTGTTAATTGGTGAAATTCACTGCTTAAATCATGCCTTGCACTTGTTCGGCTACTACATTCCATTCAAGATCGTCATATACATGGAGGTCAGAAGGCTTGCAAGGAGTACAATAGCAATGCATGAATGCTTTAAACATATATAGTGTAGCATTCGATGCATTTTAAATAGGTATCAAGCAAACTAATACATGCCTTGAGAGAAGTCATGCCCTGGTCTTGTGGGCTTATCTTAATCCCTCCCGAAGCAAGCCTCATATATTCTCTTTAACAATCTAGATAGATTTCAGCAGCAACTGTCCCATTGAAAGGGAATTTTCCTCGTGCTTTGATTTTCCATTGAAACTTCTACCTATAATCTCTCAAATTCTCAACTCAAAGTCCATCAATGTTTTTAACTCCATCATCCACTTATAAGCAAAATCAAGGAAAATTTATTTGAATAATAATAGCTAAAATTGTGGCTCAAATAGTTGCTCTCTTTTTTTGTTCTAGTTGGTTTTAATTATCTAATGGAAAAATATTTAACACTCCCTTTACTCTTTTACAAATCTGCTAAAACAGTTATCAATGAGAACATTTCAATATCATTTATGGTCTTTTGAGATTTAAGATTTTGTTTCAAAAGCATTTTCTATTACTCTATCTTGAGTTATTTGATTCAAAACCTATTAAGTTGAACTTTACAATTGCTTCCTTTGTCATATAATTTCCCTTTCACACTCTTCATATAGTTCTCTTTGACCTTGTTCTAAAAATTGCAAGTACTGTTAAATCACAAATATGAACCAGTTGATTCCTATTTTGTAATTTATGATGTCTACTCAGAAAGGAAAACTATCTTTTTAATTACTTTTTTGAGCCCGAGGATTTTGAGATTCTAGAGGCCAACTTGGATACCATGAGGTTGAACGACTTAGGATAAGCTCTGAACCAAGAGCTTCATCATCAGGACTTGCAACCCTCTAGCATAGCTCTATTTGTAGTAGCAAGTCATTGGCTATGCTTGATTTTTTGGAACTTTGTACTTAGTTTATAGGTTGACTTCGTACAAACTATATTGTAATTGAAATTTTATCAACTGTAACCATCTAGTTATTATTTATGCACTATGAAGTATGCTTTGTGCAATGCAATGTAATTGGTGATATGAATATAAACAACAAATCCTATTTTTTGCAATTCATGTCTTAAACTCTCTATTTTATTTGCTCTCTATATCTCTATGCTATGGAAATGCCCTTAAATTTAAAAAAAAGTAGTTTTTGTCTCTTTTTCTACAAATTTTTACATTCTTTCTTAATTTGATTTTTTCCCAATTTTTTAAAAAATCTTATACTTTTGGTTTTCCGATTTTTTCCCCAAACAATTTTTGCTGCTATGGTCACTTGAATCTCATACGACTTGACATGTTTTTGGTGTCCATCCATCAATTCCTTGTACTGTGTACTCTCTCATCTCTCGTTCAATCTAGGATACATATACATGTTAAACTTGATCTTCTCATACGCGAGATTAGTTTCATCATCATGATTTGAAATAAATTTATCAAGGCTCCATCTTTGATCTTAAATGCCGAAGGCCTTGAGACTCAAATTGTAGTATAAATGGGCTGGTCTGGAGGATCAGTTTATTCTTTTGAATAGTTGAAAGTTTCAAATAGTTGTAAAATTCGGACTTGGCAATAACTTGGCATGCTCAAAATTTTTAAAAACTTGAGACTCGGCAAAAACTTGAGGAAAAACTTGACAATTTTATCAAACATTTTAAATACAATTTTATCAAACATTTTAAATACAATTTTTAAAAAATATTTTTAAAAACACACATATTACTAAATTTGTAGAACAAATTATTGATTTCCATCATATATAAATCAAATTTAGAGTTTAATACATATCATAGACCCCAATGGGGTTGAGGGGTAGTGCCCCTTGTGGGGGTTTGGGCGTGCCTGATGGGCTGAAGGGTGCGTCCTGACAGTGGTTTTGAGACCGCACCAACACGAGAATAAAGTTTCCCAGCGGATACCCTATCCTCTCTTGAACAAAGTAATTGACATGCTAAGTTAGGAAGTAAGATCAATGCTTTCAACTCCAAGGTTCGAATGCTTAGAATACCCTCATTTGGTTTTGATGTGAGTTCGTATTCTCACGAGGGACTTACACAATTGTTAAATGACTAACCTTGAACCAGTGGATTAAGGGATTTAGGTGTAATTCAAATGATTTGGCAGGTGAGCACAAGTTTCCTAATTCTAACTGGAGATGAACTAAAATTAAAGGGTGTAGGGCCTAAGAAGTTCTAATCTATTCTAAGGTGTGGGACATGGTGATCAACTCTCACAAGCTTCAACCAAGCTCCGTTTTGCCTCACTTCGGACAGCTTCCGCGGAACTGGTGCAATCTTCAGAGGAGTGACTTAAGATGTTCAGATCACGATTTAGCATGAAGACACCATCACAACAACGCATGCCAGCATATAAACCATAATCGAAGTTAAGTTTCCCACGCAAGGCGAACCCATCGTCAGCGAGCCCGCTAGTGGTATGGACGAACGAAGCCTTGTTCAAATCGAGCACCACATTCCACAATTGCTAAGTACTTGCATGAAATGAAATCTACTTTACTTTAAGCTACTTCAAGATGCTACGTGAATTGGAAGGATGAAGAAGCCTCAGCAACTATTCACAACAAAGAAGAATTCACCATCAATGAAAATTCTTTTTATTATGAAAGCATACATGACAACTTCTTACAAAGTATCCAAAGGGAAGACTTTCCCTTCCTTGCCGATCTACACTACTTTCGTTCTACCCTATCCAACTTCTCTCTACTCCTCTAAAAGCTGCAGCCTACCTCCTAAATCTAATTTCCTAATGAATTACAAATGAGGGGACTCCCCTTTATATAACTAGCCAAGTCCAAAAGGCGGCTAGGGTTTACAATCAATTTGGATGGCCCAGTTGTACCACCTCAACCCTAAACAAGATTTTCCCTAAAAACCGCCACAAAGGAGGGTGGGGTAATAAATGCGCCATAATGTCCACCATCATCCTTCTAGAAGATTCCGTTTGTAGATGCATTCACACCATTCTCGATCTTCTTCTTGACTTTTGTTCTTCAACTTCTTTGTCATTTGAGCTAACACTTAGCCATTTTTCGCAACTTTCTTCCTTCGAGATTGAAACTCGTAACTTTATCTTCCTCCAAAGGTTGTGATATCATCGTGCTTCACCACTTCAAGTCATCGGGCTCTGGCTTCAACATTCCTCCTGCAAAACAAGCGAGGAGAAGAGTATTAGAACACTTCATGATATAATCTTAACTTACTTACCTGATTCTTACGCTCTAATTTTCAAGCGTTCATCGCCTTCCTTAGTCAACTTCATCCTTCAAGATTTTCCAACATTTTGACTTCAACTGTATTCCCCTTTACTTTTCTAGCTGAGGTGTTCGCAATTTTGATCTCATTTATCTCTGGCTCAAGAAGACCATCCCCACGAAGAATTAAGGCAAATTCACCTAGGCGGTTCCTTTCAATTTCATAAATGCAAAATTTCACCTTGAAAACACATTTTCTTCTACATTTTGTAGAAAATTTTGAAGACTCCTTAAGGAAAATTCATCAACCTAGTGCCCACTTGAAATCTTCATCACACAAACCTCGGCAAGCTGTGGAAGACCTTAAAATCAACTCCTCAACAGAAATCATCAATACCCAGAAGAAAATTTCCATCAGAACGCGTCAAATTCATGGGTGCACGACGAACGGGTTCATTTGATTTTCTTGAATTTTGAACCTTAGAAAATTATTTCCCTGTGAAATTTAAATCCGTTCTTCGCATCTGTGAAGATTTCTTGTTGTTCTGACTTGAGAAATTTTTTTATCAACCCGTGCAGCTGGCATTCACCGACTTCATCTCCGACAATTCATCTGTGCTTCAAGAAAAATTCCACCACCCCAGAGCTCTAGGCGTATTTTCTAAGGAAGAAAATATTTTGTGCCTTAGAAAATTTTTAAATCATCTCTTGGGAAAATTTTGCCTTGGAAATTTTTCACCTTAAAATTTTGGCTGGTGAGAAAGACATCAACTTTACTTAGAAAATTTTATTCATAGAGGTGCCTGGCACATTTTATTTTTCTAGCCACCACTTCGCATTTTACTTCACACTTGAAAAATATTTTTGAAGCTCCAATGCCTTAGAAAAATTCCCATCACTCATCTCATATTTGAGGAGAATCACGCCTTAGCACTTCATTTCCACCCTCAACACTTTACTTTAGGCGCATATCACTTGCCATGGAGAATATTTTTCCAACGCCTAGCAATTTTTTTATTTCACCACCACACGCCTTAGAACTTTTTCCAACACCTACCACCCTAGGCGCATATAGCACTTCAAGAGGGATATTCACTTTACCACGCCTTAGGAAAATATTTTCAACTCTTGACACTTTAGGCGCATTTGAGGCTTGAAGAGGGATAACGCCTAACATCTACCTCCTTTTACCACGCTTTGAAGTACCCTTCACCTTATTTACTACCTCCATTCACTTTTCACATCTCAATCTAGGCGCATTTAGACATCCAAGAGGAATGACCCTTCAACTTCACTTCTTTGTCCTCACATGCATGTATTTGGGCGCATTTTGCCTATGTAAGAGGATAAGAACTTTGACTCCTTGACTTGCTTTTCCTTTTGGCGCATTTTCATGTAGGAGGAGGACGAATTTGTTTGACTTGTTGACTCACTTCTCCCTTGGGCGCATTTTGGCCTTGCTGGTGGATGAAACTCATTGACCACTTTGACTTCTTTGTCTCTTGGGCGCATTTCTCCCCTTGAGGAGGATAAAAAGCTTTGACCACTTTGACCATTTGCCTTTTGGGCGCATTTCTTCCCAGGAGGAGGATGAGTTTGCCTTAGAATTTTTTTTCCTGATGTCTCTTGTAGCTGGGCGGATTTCACATGTGTTGGAGGATGAAAATAAACACTTAGAAAATTTTAAAACTTTCTCCTGAGTTCCCTTGGGCGCATTTTGCTATGCCAACAGGATAAACCTTGTTGACTTTCATTGACCACTTGTGCTTTGGGCGCATTTTGCCCCTGATGAAGGATAAACTTGCAACTTAGAATTTTTTATGCCTCCTCATCAACTGGGCGCATTTTGCCATGGCTACTGGATGAAGTTCCAGACTTAGAACCTTTTTTCATCGTTTTTTTCGCCAGTATTTCATGCCCTGCTATTTTTAGTAAGCCCTCTCAATTTTGCACCTCTGATGCTCGGAACGATTTGAAATTTTGCACGCTGCATCCTTATGATCTCGTTGTTCTGTCAACACTGCCAATTTTAGTCACCCTGCTATTTTTAGCCCATTTCTGGAGGTGGTTTACTATAAATAGTAACCTCTTGTTTCTGATAGCTCCATTGCTCCGATCGACTTGAAATTTGAATGAGGCGCTCCTCACCACATGACCTGTCTGTCGACATCGGCGCATGCACTCAATTTACTATTTTTAGCCAGTTTCCAAATTGACTTACTATAAATAGTAAGTGCTCCGTTGACGAAATTTTACGGCTATATAGCACGAGGATCGCGTCAGCGATGGATTTACACGGTTTCAAAATTTTTGAATTTTACCCCTCTTTTGGGCTCACAGTGAAACCCTAATTAGATGCATGCATATCCGATGGTCTCCCGTTTGTGTCCTGCGTTTTGTAGCCTTTGCGATCGGCTCGTGATTCTGAACTGCTGGGAGGCGGCTGCCGGAACACACCTGCTAAAAATAGCAAGTTCCTTACTGAGTGAGAATCCTCGTTTGCATGTCACACCATCGCGAAGCTCTCGAAAAACCCATAAGGAATCATTCGACATGCAAAAGAAACCACGACATGCAAACCCTAAAAACCGGTTGGTCGAAAGTTGTCGTCGTTTTGCATGTTATATCATGTGAAGGTCTCGAAAAACCGAAGGAATATGCCAACATGCAAGAAAAAAGCTACTTGCATCCCCGAACCACCGAAATTTGTGCGGAATTTGAATTGCTAAAAATAGTAAGTTGTCTGTTCTTACTCAAATTTTGCACGCAAGCAGCCTGATATGCTCTGAATGTCGTGTGACTGTCGGAATTTCAAAAATGCTGACAAATTGCCTGTAATTTCACACTTACTAAAAATAGTAAGTACCTCAGAATTCGATGAAAATCCGCTGAGAGCCTGTTGGAAGCACACTGACAACAATGTTAAGCTCAAATTTCAAGTTATTCACCTTGCTCAACCTCAAACTGACCAGGAAGACTCAAACCCTAATTTCCAGACTTAGCCAAATTCACGTTTAAACTCAAAGGCGGGAACGTCCCCGCAAAGGCGGACATCAGAAAAGAGACAGAGCAAGAGAGAGAGAAACCCAAGCCAAAAGACAAAAAAAAAAAAAAAATTAGGGGTCCCCATCTTGAATGGGAGTGATGTGTAGAAAGGTCTACTTGAGTCCCTTGTGGGGGTTTGCAGGCAACGCCCCTAGCGGAGTGGAGGGGCAGCGTCCTTGGTGCACTCCTTGTCGTGGTACAGGGTGGGGGCCCCCACGACCAAGTCCAAATTAAGGCCTTTGAAACCACACAAATCTTCATGGCACATGCTATTTTCAGAATTTTATCACTTAAGAGTGAAATTAAGTGTTTGGTGCTTTTTTGTTTAGAAAAATGCATTAAAAATCATATTAATTTTGAACAAATTAAAAAATATATATGTAATAAGACATAATCACTCTTAATTTTATATAATAATAAATATTACATATTTTACCAATTCATTCAATATTTTTCAAATAAACTGCGGGTGGGAAAAAATTGTTATAGGGATTTTGACGAGTTTTTTTAAAAAGTGGCAATTTTTTAGGTTACTTGTGGGTTTTTCATGGTAAAATCACTGCGAGTTTTTGCAAAACCTGTCAGTGAGTAATACGGTGAGTAACTTGCTGAGCTTGCTGGCTTGTGAGTTTTGCGAGTACCCAGTGAGTTTTGCAACATTGATTGAAAGTTACTTGAAACATAAGATTTACTTTATAGCCCTCAACAGATTTTGGTATAAATCTTACCAATTGAAATATTTTTCCTTTTCAAGTCATTGCTAAGCTTGCACATTGTGCATGCTCTTATATGGGGATGGTTGCATGGCTTTGCCGCTCTGAGCACTGAGCAGTAATTAGAAAAACTTTTATTATGATAGAATACTTCCAATGTATTTGAAAGAATGAATGGAGGACAACAAAGAGGAGAATATTATGATGGTGAAAGAATGAAAACATGAATGCATCAGAGAAAGAAATTTTCAAAAAGTAGACACAGAGGTGACATAATATGCTGGGGAGAGCTTAAGAGATACAAGCAGTCAGCGACAATGAACAAAGAAGAAACTTGACATGCTTCCAGTTTATGGTTCTGTCACACAATTTAATCTTCTTAGACATTATCATTGTTTGTGGTGTTCTATTCTTGCTGATTTGAGCTTGAACTTTGATACAATATTATAGGTTTTTTGGGTTTGTGATTTAGCTAGTTTGTTGTTACCAAAACTGAAAGGATTAACCTTTACAGCAGTTGATTTTGTAAGAAATGAAATATGAAATTTACAATTAGCTTTTGTTGCTTTGAACTTGGTAGCATTTGTTTGATGCTCAGGGCAGTATTCAAAGAAAAAGTTTTATTTGTTTGCAGGATTTTGAAGGAAATAAAATGATCAATGAGTATGTTCGTGAATGCAAAATTGGGAGTGGAAGTTACTGTAAAGTTGTAAGTAAAAATTGTTTGCTTGTTTAACATTTAAAATTTAGCAGAAAACTGATTGATGATCTGAGTTGATTATAAATGATGTTTCAGTCCAAGACCTAATATTAAGAACACTGCCCATATTCAGGTTCTCCACCGTAGTAACAAGGATGGAAACCTGTATGCAGTTAAGGTATGTAGTATCTGGCAATGGATATTTTTAATATATGACTTGTGGATTTACAGACACAAATGCCAATGATATTATTAATACATGTTTAAGGAAACAATTCTATTCATTAGATTCAGAAAACATTTTTTACTTTTGCATAAATGTTGAAGATTTCAGGTAACTAGTAATGATCATGCTTATTCAGCCTTTGTGTGATCCATAAATCTGTTGGATAAGGACACAGGCAGTAAGAGCATAATGAAAAAAGTGTTGGCTTTAATTGTGCCCTCATTATGGGTTCAGTAGAGAGACCTAAAATTTTGGAACCCAAAAAAACTATGCAGTTGAAGAACATTGCAATTTGATACATGCCAAATAAAAAAATAAAAATAAAATCTTACCAATGTTTCAAGCAATAAATAAATAGAGAACTAGACAAGAGGCTTCTATAAAATGTGGCTGTTAACATCACTCATGCATGGAACGTCTTATGGGAAAGCGGATATGGGGATCATTCACAACTATCATGGCAATATTCAAGGAGTTACGGCCCTTCTCTACTTTTCAGTATTTGGTTTCCTTCCAACATGTCTACCATAACAGTCTCCTCAACAAAGATAAGGTTTTTGTGAACCAAGGAGGTCAGAGACCGAAGTTTTTATTTCTGAATTTACAAACCTAAGTTTCTTTTGAAAGGTTGTTTGAATGTTAACCTATTCTTACATTCTTTCCTCTCGAAAGAATCTGATTGGTAACTTCATATGTCATGTTTTCAAAATAGTCAGTGCCAGATTCTTGCCCTATTCAATATCTTTTAAGTAGACTTTACTGGTCTTCTAATGTTATCAGTGCAAATACACAAAGAGAAGTTGATAGTCTGACATTTACTTATAAACAAGACATTTAGATTTCTAGTTCTGCACACAATCTTTATCTACTTTGGAGCCTTTCAACCTGGAACTCAAAATGTATCATGGCTGTGTACTAACAGTTAAACAGTCTTCAGAGTAATAATGTTACTATTAGTGTACCTGCCTTTGTCACAAGCATAGATTTGCTTTTCTACAATCTTAGAATTTAGAAACTTTGTAGGTCTGTAGACAATTTTGAACTTCATCTACAGGGGGTTACATAGATTCTAAGACTGTTTATGTTCTAAGACTTTTATGTTCATAAAGGCTTAAAGCTACAAAAGATGACTGGATAATCCCTTCTTATTCCACACATCACTGTAATGAAACCCTACATGTACATCCTTGGATTATATCAAGTTTGGGTTTTAACATGGATATTTGGGGATGATATTTACTAGTAAGATCAGATTTAGTTATGTAAGATGTGATGCTTGTAGTTCCACATCTAGTTATCTTGTGAGAAGCTCTCAGGATTCTTTTAAGACATTCTTGCATTTTTAGATTAGTTCACTTCTGTTTGTAGGTGAGCATTACATTTTTTGTTTGTTTGTTTTGTTCTTCAAACGAGGGGTTATGAATTTTATATTATTGATTAATGAGAATGGATATAAAGGTGGGCTGACTTCTTTATCAACCATGGATGCCTATGCATTCATTATATGCAGGTATTTCATAAGTCTCGGCTATGTAAAATTCGTGCTTCTCATGCTGGAAATGCAATGGCAAAAGTTTTAACAGAGGTTAGCATATAATCATTGAATTTTAATGTGAAAAAATGTGTAAATTTTTCCACTTGACATACAGATTATAATTCATTGTTGATTTTTTGTACTTGCTTTATTAGGTATCTATTTTGAAGCAAGTGGATCATCCTAATATTGTGAAGTTAATTGAAGTGATTGATGATCCTGATAGTGATCGGTTTTACATGGGTGAGATTACTAAACCTGAATGCTAGGATGTTTGCTTTTAGTTTCTTTTGTCTATACATTTGTGTTAAGATCTATGAGAACATGCTAATGTACAAGTTAACACATAGCATACTATATGTAATATCCTGCAAACATTACTTCCAGTAATAAAAAATGGATGACATTGGTCTAGTCTTAGCAAATCTCGAAAAATCAGTAAAATATGTGCTTCTTTTCTCCTGGGTATAGCAGCATAGCTGGAACATTGATGAATCTCTCCACTTAACATGCTGTTTTTTATGAGTGGATCCAACATTTTTTCTAGATGCTTAGCCTTGATGTACTTTTTGTGTTTGAAGTATATTGCAGACTAGAAGCAGTTCCATATATTTTTCAACATTTCAAGGATACGCTTTATATATCAAATCCCCTTTCCTTAATGCCTATATATTTGTCATTATGAAGTCTTGCTTGTGGGCTACTTTTTATTGGAATTCAATATGAGTAAATGTTTGTGATTAAAATTCAACCATATTGGTGCTTTAAGTCGTGCACTTCTAATATTTATCTAAGTTATTGGTTAGGGTTCAGGTTTGGTTCGCGGGTTTGGGCAATTTTTTTTAGGGTTGGGTTCATTGATACAAAAACATATAAAAATCAGAAATATATGCATATTTGCAGCAATAAGATTTGTTCAAAATAAACCACCATATTAATAGTCAAATAACATAGCAAAATTAAAAATACACCACCATATTAATAGTCAAATATTAGTCAAACTCAAATGTCATGATATAGATTAAAGTAAAAAAATAGCGATGTCAAGTGTCGACAATCAGCTATCATTGATCATTGATCAAATATCATATGGGCCATAAAAAATATCATCACCATCCATATCAGATGATGTATGTAGTGGTAAATTAGAAGAACCACAAATAGTGCCACTGGCATTGGCACTAGCACTACCACTCTCATGCTCACTAGCTGGCTCATAGTCATTGTCAACATCAAGTTCAGCAAAGTGGGCAATGGAAGCATCCAAGTCAAGACGCTCTAGCTCGATATCCCACTTCCTTATGTCCCCTTATTTGTAGGCACTTTCTTTGTGTAAGGAGCCGCAAGTTTGAATGCACATACACCAAGTCCTCTGCCTTTTTTGAATGTAGTCTATTGTGCTTTATTGAGTGGATGAAGGAGTATGTGCTCCAATTCCTCTTAGATGAAGATGAAAGCAACCTATTAAGACCAAATTAGATAGTTAAGAGTTACAAAATTTAACTAATTAAATTTAAAAATTAAAATATAAATAAAAATTATAAAACTTAAAAGATAAAAGATTTTGACTATAAAAATTACTTGGGATAAAAATTTGATTGCAAGAGGTTGTAGGTACGTGTATGCTTGGCCATGGAAGTACCACCGACCATAGTTGAAAAATTCGCTGTAAACTTGGCGAGTTGCAATTTTGCTTCTTGAGTTTTTCAGCCATTTACTCGCCGTCAAAACTCGCCAAACAAATGCAAAAAACTCGCTGAGCTTTTGGTGAGTGCTCGCCAAAAACTTGACGAGTCTGACAGAAAAACTTGCCTGCTCAGAAAAAAGTCTCCCACGACCGCTAAAATGATGTGTTCCATGAAGGTTTGTGTGGCTTTGATGGTCTTAATTTGGGTTTTATTGTTAATGCAAAATGATGTACACCATGAAGGTTTGTGTGGTTTTGGAGGTCCTAATTTGGGCTTGGTGGCGGGGGCTCTACCCCTCGACCCCGCTTTGTATCACGACAGGGAGCATGTTAGGGGTACCGCCCTTGACTTGCGAGGGGCACTGCCCCTCAACCCCACTGGGGGCATTTCCCCCAGACCCCCATGAGGGGTGCTGCCCCTCGACGCCATTGGGGGCATTACCCTCAAACTCCTAGTGAATTCATTTGATTTTCTAGGTACTCTCCAAGTCCAAGTTTCCAAGTTTTCCTACAAATCTTTATCTATAATATCATCTAGTTCTACCTCTCCCCTAGTTTTCACTAGACATGGGAAGAGGAAGATCCAAATTAGTTCCATGTTTCTAGCAAGGACCTCTTGGTTTTCCACCAGTTCTTTTACTTGCAAAAGCCATATTCTTTTTGGAAAATATGAATGAAACCTTGCAAAAGGGAGACAACATAAAAAATTAGCAATACTAGTTAAAAAATGAATTATTATTGTAGATATTACAAAAAAATCGATCAACTTCACTCCTAAAAGAGGACTATGCAAAATGTTGAAATGTTTAGAATTTTAGAGTTTAGACTTTAGAGACCTGCTTAGTGCTTACTAATAAAATATTATCATTAATAATTTAAGGAAGTAGGGTCTTGTTGAGTTCTATTATAATCAGTGAGCTATTTTTTGGGGTTTCAGACAACTTGGAGTTGGTATTGCTGTGTTTTGTTGTATTTTTGTAATGCTTTCCTTTTATCCATCATCCAAATAGATATCAACGTTTCACTTTCAACTTTCAAGTATTTACTATCCTTGGGAGCAACAAGCTTCAGGTCATGAACAAATGTCATGTTTTCATTTGACAATCCTATCCTTGGGATCAAACAAAAAGATTACATCTAACTAGCAAAAGACAAAAAGTACATTGCTAGAGGACAAAACAGTTAGAAGCCATTTGAGGAGATACTCTCTGCCATACATGATGAGACAAAAAGGAGAAGGCTCGTGCACTTTGTTAATTATATTCCTCCATCCATGCTGCAAAAATGTCCTCTGAAGGCCAAGGATGTGCCAAAATTTCCCTGATGTGAATCAAATGAGTAGAATATCCCCCATCAATCTATTTCTTTACATCCTTAACAAAATTTTCTAAACTTATCTCCAATTTTACTGGCTTGTCTATAGCAGTATTCATTTTGTCTGCTTCTAAAGTATCATCTACTTAGGATGGGGGTTAGCATGTTACTAAACTCAATCCTCCACACCTTATACTCCTTTATCCCACCATCCTCAAATATAATGCTAGGCATGATACCATATTTGAGATCATCAAAGTCTTCTAAAAACTTCTCCAAGGCAAGCTGAAAGCTTTGATGTATAACCATATTGTCCTCAATGGTTTCCAAAGTCTCAGAGATGATCCCTAACTCAAATGGAGCATAAAGGTCAAAATTTGCTCTCACCACCATCTTTTCAATCACCTGCTTCCTTGGACCCCAACTATCAATCACACTTTGTTGTTTATTTTTCAAGGCAATGTGAATAATATGAGCAGTTCTGACTTCATTATATCCATTCCATACATCCTCTAAATGGCTCAAAATACATGACAATCTATGACCAAAAACATTGTCAACCATCTCTGAGAAGTTTTTCCTTTTCTCCTTCTTTGCCTTCTCTTCTGCTTCTCTCCTCTCATTTAACTCCCTCCTCAAGCTATTTATTTCCACATTCAAAGCTACCTTTTCTTGGTCATCTTTATTATTCACTCCTGACTGAGGCGGTGGTAGTAATCCAGAGACAATGTTCAATTGCTCCTGCAACTTTAAATTCTTGTCATTAACCTTATTTGAATCTGCCTCCAATTTCCTTACTCTGGCCTTTGTGAACATGGCCATTTCATAGTCATTGTTGCAGCTTGTAAGGTGCTTGTATCACCCATCCTTCTGACAATTAAATTGCCCGTTAATTCACTTGTATCATTAATGACCTTGGGCTTATTTGCTTCAGGAAAGATAGACTAGATGGCTAAAGTTTCAAGCCTAGGGTTAAACCCTGAACCAAAATAAAGTGCATTTGCTTGTTCCTCAGATTCTAAAACTAGGTTATTACTCTCCTACCTCCTAATTGTATCAAATGCAATGGTAGATGATATATCCCAATCTGGTAATAACAAGCACTTGGCACTTTTGACAAGTTCCTTGCCTTCCTGGGGTGTCATGCTTGCCATTTTTGCATCTACTTTGGTCTAGAATTTATTAATAATTCCTCTTTTCTTCTCCTCAGTAAGATTCTGGCCTTGCATTTCTTGCTGCAACTCCTCCTTTACTTTTAAGGATGAAATCCTTAAGTTCCTTGGTGGCAATAGACTGATCATGCTGCATAAATTCAGAGCAAGCTAGTGCTCTCACATCATCAATTACTTGATCCCCAGTCTCAAAATTAATCAACATCCTCTCAGTGGATGGTCTTTCAACTACAACCCTTGAAGGGGGATGCATCACTTGAGCCAGGTCATAGTATTCTGGAAATTCATCAGGACCTATGGGATAGTCCACAAAGATTCTATAGTAGGAGCCACCTGCTGTAAAGGTGAAATACTCTCAGGGATTTTTTGCTCAATTATTTTGAGATGATGAAGGACCAAATTCATCTCTTTGTGGGATCTTAAGTGGCACATTTGCCAATAGATTAGTTGCATTATCAGGCATTGTCATTACCCTCAGGATTGGATCCTAGATTTCTATATGTGCACCTTTGCATGAAGGGTCCGCTCCTCTTCTTTTTTCTTCTGCCATCTGGATCTTGACCCACTGTTCCTTTCTCTTTGTTGCTTCCAAGGCTGATGGACAATTCTTGATGAGATCCTCAATAGGATCAAATTCATGTACAAATGCTGCAAGCTTGTATTTTGTCTTGACATCGTGAATAAAATGTTTAGGATCATGCTTCCTAACTTTATCAACCCTTATCTTGTAGGGAAGCAATTTATTCAAAAGCAATTCCAACCCTTCTCTAGTTGTTACCATAAAATCTGAAAACATAAGTGTGGATGGCAAAATTGCATATTTTTTATAGTCTATGAAATGAGTCTTATATGCCTCATTCAGTTGCCATATAATCTCCAAGTATGCAATTCTATTGTAAGAGACCAAGTGTCTCTCAACCCCTGACTGAAGCTTGAATGAAGTTTATTTGACGTTTTGAGGGTTTTCTGATTTTTGTGATATATTGAAATGGTGCGATTTTGATAAAATGCTTCTTAAAATTAATAATAAATACGAGAATACAGCTACTGCAACAAATCAGCTTCTAGAGCAATGATAAATGATTGTATTATTTTGCTGAATGATTACAATGATGAATCTCAAACATGCAAGCAAAAAGGCAACAATATTTATTTAAAAACCTGGCTTATTTGCAGCCGCTTGAAAGAAGAGGAAATGGTACGGCTTGCTTCAGATACAGACTTCTCCTACTCAAAGATGGATGCAAAACCCTCAGAAGGTCTAGGCGCCACCACTGGAGAAGACAAAATGCAAAAAGGCAAGGCGACTTCCTTGATATGAAAAGTACGGCCTTGCAGCCGTGTGGTACGGCCTCCAACCAGCAAGTACAAAATCCGTACGGCCTAGGATAATGTGCCAGATAAACAATATGAATAGCCACTGTTGGATTCTCTTCTGGAAGAAAATCGATCCACTGTTGACTGAAACCTGTGATGTCCCCGCTCTAGTCAGTTCTCGGGAACAGTGTGTTAGCCTTTTCTTGGACCCTTGTGGGCTAGCTGGATTGGTTAGAGGGTCAGTGGTGTTTTCTGGAGGAGTTGATCGTTCTCGTTTTCGGAGCTCAGTGATTGGTTCACAGCAGGCGTTAGCAGTTTAGGAGTTGACAGCTTCTGATGGCACAAAGATATGTGGAGATTTGAGGAAGTTATGCTTATTTAAGTGATTTAAGTTATTAATTAACTTATTATTTTATTATAAAGTCAAATTGACTTTATCCCTTTTATATCACTTAAATATTCATAAAAAGGGTGATTTAAAAATAAATCACTTAATCATTTAAGTGGGCGCCAAATATTAAGTTCATAACTATTGAAAAGGACTTAATAATATTTTAAAAGATTTAAATAATGGAAAAGGGCGTATCTTCTTGGAAATGCGTGCCTTTTTGATATAAGGCATTTTGGGCAATGAGAACATCATTCTTGATTATTTCGACTTTGCCTTTGGGTTTCTTCTGTGCTTTCCTCTGTGATCAGGGTTTGAGCAATATTTCCATTGGAGAACGAAATCTCTTCAGTGTTGAGCATTTTTGAGACTGTGAGAGACCAGTCGAATTAGTGCATTGGTAAGAACTTCATTCAGAGGTTCTATTGAGCTTGATCTGTGTTTCTATTGAGTTTCCTTATCAGTTATAGGAGGGTTTGAGAGATGGCGTCTTCCTTTCATCTGGCAGACATTCTACTTCATGGCTGTACCTTTTGAGTTGGGAATTTTGGCTTCTTGCTTGAAGTGTGTGGCTCTTTGTGCAAGGGCGTTTGAACTTTCTAGGAGAAACGCCTTTCCTTTTGAGGGTTTCTCTTCATCTTCTTTGGCGTCTGGCTTATACCTATCATCTTCCTCAGTTTTCAGGCTGGACTTTGCATTCTGTAGCTTCCTGCACTGGATTTTGTTAGTTTTTCACCATCTTGGCTGGCGAACTGGACTACTTTCTTAAATAAATAATCTAGAAGCTTTCGGGTATGTTTATCATTTGTGATCTATTGGTTTCAGTTAAATAATATCTTTTGCACCTTCATTCTGTAGAAAATAGCTCAGTTTTGCATTCTATGAGCATTTTATATGATGCGCCCCTTCTCTTCTGTCTATAAACTTTCTCTAAAAAACTAAAAAAACACAAATAAGATAAGAAAATACAGGGGTTTGAGTTGAGAGCCAACAGGGCTCATCACAAAACCCCAACTGAAATCCCACGAATATGCTCTGTAATGACTTCTGTATGAAGCCACTCAACTGACAATCTTCAGCTGAATCTTTCACAGCCTCAGTATGCCTGATCGTGAAGAGGTGACGTTCTCCACAATCTGTTTGCAGAAACCCTTGAAGCTCCAACTCCAAATGTTCTCAGAGAGAAAAGACAAATTCAAATGATCATCAATAATGAGTTCGATTTGCCTTGAAGAGAAATATATACCTCTCAAAATTCGACCCCCTTCAAAAAAGCAATTTAAATGCATTTAATAATATAAAATTCGCCTCTTTTGAACTTAGGCAATTTCATTAATAAATGGCGTCCTTTTTAAATGAGTAATAAATACTCATTTAATATTAATATTACTCCACTATTATAAAGTATTAAATACTTTATAATTCGCCATTAATTAATATTTTAATATTTCACTTAAAGTGACTTTATAATATAAAGTCATAATAATAATTATTTAATTATTATTAAATGCTCCCTTATTCACCGTTTGCTCATCAAACTGTCAAATTGAGTCGAAACTGAGATGACCAACTGAACCAGGTGCCCTGCCAGAAATAGTAACCCTTGTCTGCCTGACTTACTATAAATAGTAAGTGCCTGAATATCGCTTTGTAAGTCTCCGCAAAGGCCCAAACCTGAATCAACTGATGGAGTGATGTCTCGAAACTATGGATAACTGCCAAGGACAACCCTCTAATCAAAACTGTCAACCTACGAGGGTCAAATTGATAGGCTCACTCCTCAACAAACAACGTCAGCTAAAATGGGGACATTACATCTATCTGGAATTGACTTAGGCAGGATATGGGGAGCCATAAACTTTGATAATTGCAGCATCTGAATAAAAGAACCAATCTCCCCAATTATGATCAAACCCTAATTTTGGTTGAATCTCCTTAAGCCTCAAGAACCTTCTTACTTCCTTTGATAATCCCCAATCAATATCCGGCCCAAATTTTTGAGGACACCTTTGACAAATAACTGCTCAAAAATAACATAATTTGCAGCCTCACAATTGCTATCCCAAATATATGTCCATTCCTCAATAGGGAGCTTCCTTTTTTGAGTGTCAAAGGCTCTAATTCCCAAGTGGGATGACCATATTTTCCTTCTAGCATAAATAAAAACATGGCATAATAAGGAATACCATTTGAAATGAACAATGATGCAATCTTTGTTAATAGAAATCAATGCCTTATGGATTTCTTCTACAACATACCCCACATAATCATATGGCTTATTGACATCCCTACTTTGGATATCAATTGCTAACACCATTAGGTTCATTGGCATTTGGACTTTGTTTATCGCTTGTTGAAAACCCAAAAATTGCCATGAAAACCCTTGTTCATCTAGAATTCAGCAGCAATTTCACCTCTGATACCTTCACTTTGTGTCTTGAATGATTCAGAAACATGTAATTAAGGAAGTTCACTTGAAATTTGGGTTGATAGAGATCAAATATGTCCTCGCATGCTTGAACGCATAACCAGTGGTAGCTGTTTCTCATTTTTGAATATGAATTGTTGATTTGCTGAAGATCGATGGTGATCACTGTAATGCCCTGAGATGACAAGCTCAGAACAAAACCTGACGGAACAAATTTTTTTTTGAAACAACAATAACCACAATGGAATTGCAACAATAACATGTCACAGTTGCATGACAATGTGCACACAAGTGTCACAACGACACAATGCTAGAGACAACAAGGCACTTCACCATTGCATAAGCAAGGTGGCAACAATGAAAGACTAACCAATCGTGGGATGATGAACAAGAGAGGGAGAAAGAGAACATCTCCACACAACAAACTGTTACAACCCACAATCGCGTTCCCTCACAACACAACTCCCGAATAGGATGAGGGAAACATCAACCTCCAATCCTCATCTAGACACACTAAACCACACTAAACATAGAGGAAAACCTTCACAAGAGGTTACCTAGCCAAGAGACACAACTCACCACAAACTAGAATGATAACAAGTCCCTTCCAAATAACCTCATGCTTCCCAACACATCTTGTTGCAACGCGTCAAAACACAAGAAGGTGAACTACTACACAATACCCCATGACCAATGAGGATTATTGAGGACACTTACAAGACCAACCAAGGAGGATTACGACCTTCCCAAGTCTTCATAAGACTAGAAGAGTGATCTCCCACAACCTTAGGTTGACAAACGGGTCCTTTCAGAAGGTTGCATGGAAAACAATGCAAGAGATTACATAAGTCCTCAATGATGACGCTTGAGAACTAAGTCCAAGCACTACTAGGACCCCAAGACTATGGTGAACAACTTTCGTTTACATGTTTTACCCATTCGAGGTCTTGAAACTGAGAGGGGCTAACAAGACCAAAAGGAGAGAAAACTTGACTAGGTTTCTGAAGACCTAGTCAATGAAAATGATCACACGAGCAAACAAAAAGGCATAAAAATTATTTGACAAGGGGATTAGGCTTAGAAAACCCTTAACTAACCCTAGTTAAGAGGTTTTACATTCTGGAATTTGTATGGGAACTAGGCCGCCCCAACACAGTACCAGGCTGCCCCAACACAGGCAAAATTTGAGTTTTTAGACGTGTCAAAACTAGGTCGCTCCTAATTCTACCAGGCCGCCCCAATAGAGTTGGGCAATTTTCTGAAAATTTGGGTTAACGTATTG
>VDFB02146363.1:0-20499 GCA_007258455.2 Sequoia sempervirens | reverse complement strand
CTAGAATGTGGTACCAAAAGTTTGATACCTATGTGTTGTCATTGGGAATTTGATATCTAAATCTAACCATTGTGTTTATTACAAATCTGATAATGGTCACATTCTCCTAATTTCATTGTACGTAGATGATATTTTGTTATTTGGGAATGGTAAAAGTTTGATTTCATATTTGAAGTCTCAATTCTCAGCACAGTTTGAGATGAAGGATCTAGGTGCAGCAAGGTATATTCTAGGGATGGAGATCAGAAGAGACAGAGCTAACAAAAAGCTTTGGTTAAGCTAGAGCAAGTATGTGAATACTATGTTGTAGAGGTTCAGCATGACAGCTTGCAGATAGTTAGTTGTTCTTGTAATGCAGGGGGCGAAGCTTTCTATGGAGGATTGTCCAAAATCTCCTACTGAGATGGAGGACATGACTAGAGTACCATATGCGAGTGTTTTTGGTAGTCTTGTGTATGTTATAGTTTGTACAAGGACAAATATTTCCCAAACAATGGGAGTCCTTAGTAGGTTTATGGCTAATCCTGGATGGATACATTGGGAAGCACTGAAGAGAGTGTTTAGATATTTGTGAGGTACGTTGATGCAGGAGCATCTGAGTGCATGGACAATCCTACACACCAAAAAAATGTGTGTTTTCTTTAATTTCTCATTTTTTGTTGTGTTTGATTTTTGATATTTTAGGCATGATTTCAGAGCAATTTTCACACATTTCCAACATATTTAAAATTAAATTCCTATACGTATTGGATATGTGGCACCAAAGGCTTAATTTTCATGTGTGTAGAGGCTTAAAAATTGAATTTTTCCTCACCAAATTGGAGGATAAAAAAATCCAACGCCCAGGCATGTGAGTGGACATTTATTTTAATTTGTAACTCACATTTGTATTTAAAAATTGATTCTTAATTGATGGTGAAGGAATCTAGATGTTGGGAAATGGAGGTAGTGGAGTGAGACAGCAAAAGACAATTTTAGCAAACAATTTGAATTTTTCCTACAGGAAATGAAGAGGGGAGGAAGAGGGTTGAATCCAATGCCCAAAAAAAGGAGAGTAAATTATTCAAGGTAGCAGATTTTGGAAGAGATTTGTAATGCCCAATATTGAGAAAAAAAAGGAAAATCATAATGAAGAAAATGATAGAGAAATGAGGCAAAAAATCAAAGAAACTATGCCTTAGTATCCATAAATGAAGTATTAGAGATTGGGAGCTACATTTTTTGTTGCTTGTATTTGATTGTGAAGTTTTGGAGCTGATTTGAAGTGGTTGTGAGGCCATTCATGCCTATAACAGAGTTTTGGCCATGATTTTTTTTCTCTATAGCTTCTTGTTGCAAACTGTGGAAGCTTGGAATGAAAAATCAGATTTTTTCATTAGAATTTATTGCAATTACTTATGTTGGTTAAGATTGAGAATGTGTTTATCTAACTCTCAGTTTGTGATTTGAAAAAAAAAATCTTATTTGAATTTCTTGGGTTGCATCAACAACTTTTTTACAATGTGGAATTTATGGGTTTTTTCTTAGTTTCAGTTGTGAAGTCGAGGGGGTATTTTTGGGATAAAAAATATTATCTTCTTACACTCTTGTAGATGAATATGGGGGTTTTCAATATCCAAGTTTTCAGCAAAAAAATAATTCAATAGATGGTTCAAAATAAACTTCAAAAGAGGGTCTATCGTGAGTTTTTGAGTGCAGTTTCAAAGTTGCATGAATTTTCTTTATGGGGCTGCAATATTCACATTGATGTTTGGAGTTTGAAGTTTGACTTGCATCATACGTCTGAGTATTCCTTATGTTTTCATGGTTATCCTACTGGACCTCGGCATTATGTGAGTATTCGTGGATATGTGGATTTAGATTGGGCAGGTGAAATTGACAATAGAAGATCCACCAGTGGCTATATGTTCATGATGTATGGCAGTGCAATCCGTTGGATGAGTAAGCGGAAAGTTGTAGTCACTTTGTCCACGACAAAAGCAGAGTACATGGCAGCTACTCATGCTTGTAAAGAATCCATTTGGCTTAAGCGTTTGTGCTCTGATATTGGTTTTGATGTAGGGAAGATTACTATTTGTTGTGACAGTCAGAGTGCCATTTTCTTGGCAAAGAATCATACTTTCAATGCCAAAACAAAGCACATTGATGTTTAATTTCATTTTGTTCATGACATGGTGGAAGATGCAAAGGTGAAGTTGGAGAAGGTTGACACCCTGAAAAATGTTGCATATGCATTTGACAAAGCCAGTGAGCACAAAAAATTTCATATGGTGTTTGAAGTCTACAGGCCTCACGACCTCTGGCAGTTAAATCCTGTTACTTTCATTGACTCTTCAAAGGTGTTTGACAAGTGGGAGAATTTTGGATAAAGAAGATGTCTCAACCTTTGTTTTTTCCATAAGAATTTATTTTTTTAAATATTAAATATTGCTAATTTTCTCATTTTGTTTTTGTTATCAAACAGATTGCACTTGAATGCTTGAATGACTAAATTCAACAATTTGTTGAGACATGGGAACTATCTTCAGGCTGTGGGTATTCCTATGGCGAAGATAGGCCTCCAGATTCTAGGCTGGTTCCTATACGATTCTCAAATTGATAACTGGGTAACTTGTGTTGGAAAAGGGACAGAAGGATTGTAATAAATGCATGTAAAACTGTAAATTGATGATGATACACCTAATTGATAAAGACTTGCAACTACGATTCACAATGAACTTCAGAAAAACTATCCACACAAGTCAATTCGACAGTTTGACCACAAAAATGATTCTAAGGAAGGACTGAATAAACCACTTTTGAAGGAAAACAGAGTTTTCTCAGCAAAAGAAGAATAGATTATTCTGTTACACAACCCTAGACCTGTGATTTTCACTATTTTGAATGCATACAAATATAAATGAGACAATAATTTTAAAGGTTTGATATTAAACATAGTAAAACTTCATCAAATCATTTATAAAAACATCATAATGACAAGGCAGACTTTTGATTTCACCTAAATCGAAGGAATCTTTGCAAGATGATACAAAATGAACCTGTAAACCTGTTGTTGTATTAATCTGAAAACTAAAAACTGAGTTACATGATATTTCTCTTTGCAGAATGCAAAGGCTGAAAAACAAGAACTAGAGGAAAAAGACTAAGTCATATCACTTTATACAAAAAGCCTCTCCAAGGCATGAAAGTGTAATTAAAAGTCAATTTTAGTATAAAAATGATAACTCCAAGGAAAATCCTGAGCAGAAATAAAAATCTCCAAAAGAAGAGCTCAAACTCATGCAAAAATGAGTGAACTCAAGCTTAAAATCAAGGTCAACTCATGATTGACACATGGGTCACTCGAACTAAACTAAAAATCCCTGAAAATGTGAGCCAAAACATGCAAAATTTTCCTCGTCTTTATCAACTCGCCCATGATGATTGGAACTCCATCCCTGTATTGTGCATGATTAATCTTCAATTGATAATCTGATATGAAACTGAAGCCAAGTGCCAATAATCTCCATATTTTGCATGAATTCAATCTTTAAATTGATATCAACCTTTAGTTGGCTTTCACTTACATCCTTTACATGGATTTGAAAAGGCAATCATTTGATTAAATATTAAAAAATAATATTTAATATCTATTAAATCCATCCATATTCAGTATATGTTAAATATTAAAGTAATAGTTAATATTTCCTTTAATATTTAAACACGTTGAACCCAACTCCGTGTAAAGGATGAAACAAGTAGAGTAAAATGAATGACAATTCATAAGTCACGGAAAAGGCATTATTAGGTCAATTGACTATGAAAGTCAAGATCATGGTTATAATAATGTGAAATGATTTATTTAAAATCAAGTCAAAAATGTAATTGATTTGAATTAGGGCTTTTGGAAAAAAACCATCGAACCCTAAGTTACTCTTCATTTTATCACTTTGCATTCTTGAAATAACCTGTTGCTACCATGTTGTTGGGGTTTGGAGCTCGACCTGCACCTTTTGTGGATATTTCTTAGTGATTTCTTCGAAGGTTTCTACAGAAAACCCATGGTAAGTCTGATTTTTTCACAAGAATGGCCATTCCTTACCATTTTGAAGCATCTTTTGGCTTATACAACCGCAACCACGACTCATTCCTCATGTCTTTTGATTTTTCTTTTATCCTCTGTCGATTCTGATGATCTTTTTGAGAGATTCTAAGAGATAAAATCGTGGTACATGCCTCTCTGTTACATATCTAGTGTTTGAAAATTATTTCAGAAAAAGTTTTAGGCCTTTTAAGTCGCGGCCTCCTTACATTTTTCTGATGTCTTTTGTCTCCTTTCTTCCTTTTTTGACATTTTCTTGTATTCTGGCCGGAAATGGAGCATCTCTGTCACATATCTGAAGGTATTCGGGTATATATTGACCACCATTGTTAACCTTGACTGAGCTTTTGGAGATTTTATAATGAACAAAACCCGCGAGCTTGGAAATATTTCTCTATTTTCACTCGAGTTCAATTAAAAACAAAGCAACTCTCCTTCATTGAATAGCAATCAAGGGCTATTCAGGCCACCATGGTGCCATTCTGAGTTTTTTAGTTTCTAATATGCTCAGCCTTGTGCTTGTACAATTTTAAGGGTTTCTCCTCTTATTCTCTACGTTCATGGCTATATATCCAGTGTTCTTCATTGTAATATATAGATAACAATCTTTTGAAGCATTTTATCAACCAGCCAATATGCATTGTTCAGACTCTTACCAGTTGTTAAACATTTGTAACTAGATATTGGATTTCCCCATCATAAACAATTCCTTTCCTATAGAAAATCTTGTAGAGAGTTGGATTACTGCAAAATTTCTCATAACAGAGCTATGTGAATACTTTGTACAACCTTTGGACTATCTTGTACTATGATATACTAGTGATATTAATACTTAGTCCTTGTCTAGTTTTCAACCTACAAAAATGGATGAAAGTCCACAGATGGGATGCATGGGCATTCTCTTTTTATGATTCATTCTCATATTCATTGCTGAATGATTATTCATTTTCTATACCTTATCTTATTGAGATATTGTCAAGTGACTGAATCTTTGTAAAGTTTTCCTTGTGTTGCTTCATCGAATCAGCTTATAGTTGTATCTTGACATGGAAGTAGAAGAATAAGTGAAAAGAATTTGTCAAATTTTTCTATCATTGCAATGAATGCTTTCTATAGCAGGTTTTCATCTGAAAAATGAACACATATGTTGAGGCATCATCATAGATCTGATCATTCTGCTAAAACAAAAAACTTGGAAATGGTGTTTTTCTATATGTAAAATACGTCTATTCAAGAAAACAACATTGTAGCTTCATTTTGTTTGCTCCTTAAGAATGCAAACTTTTACCTCATTTACAATCTGATATTTAGTGGCAGTATTATTTATCCTTCTGCAAAAGAACACACCTGCATTTTTCCCTTCTAAAAACTTCATTTGCTCTTCCTATTCTTTATGTGCAACTCTGTTGAAAACTTGAACTTCTATAGACACTAAATGAGCTCCTTTAGCTGAAATTTTTTTTGTTGTTCCACTATGCATGTACATTCTTTTGAATGAAGAGCAATAGAATACTCTGCTCAATTTGTTTTCATCATGTTGAATTAAAGGTTGCTTTATGAATTCCATTCATGGAGAATGATGATTATCTTTATTCCATATTGTTGTCCCATGTTATTGTTTATGAGCTGGGCTCAACCCTTATGGGAGACACATTTCTCGCCACCCATAGCAATACCTATTAGTTAAAATAATCTGATTATACCTATTCCTGCACATTTAAACAAACAAGTTAGCAAAATAATTGAAGCTGAAAGCTTCCATTGAACTTCGTGCTCCCTGAACATCTACCTTTTTTTATGACTTAATCATCTGGTGAATGCCTGATTGGATGCGTATTATATTTTTGTTGGTAATGTATGCATGAGGAAGGATTTGATTCTTCATTTCTCTAACACCACCTTTTTACAATCTTGCAAATGCATTTGGAACTCGGAACTGCTGCAGCTTGGAGACACAACAACTGAAGGCTTCAAATGTGACAACGATTCATCATTCTAGGAAATGATGAATCACCTTCTCCCTTATATCTATATTATCTTTAGTTGTGTTAAGCACATCTCTTCCTTGTATTCATTATTTGATTAAGAAAATCAAATTAAGTTACTCCCACAGCTTGTGTGGGACTTTGGTTTTTACAATATGAATAAAGCAACATTACTATGCAAATTTAATGATTTCTTCTATTACAAAATTTTTGCATAATCACACTGGAAATTCACAAGTAATCAGCTTCTGGAATTGAATGAATTCTTTAGTAGAAATTTTGTACCTTTCAATGAAAAATGCAATCCATCTCTACCTGTTTTGAGCTGTAGCTAAAAATAGGTAACAGTTTTGTGAGTTACAACTTGCAATTTCTATTCTAATGAGGAGTCAAGTTTGAAAGTTTTTTTTTATAGGTGGAGTTGTGCATAAATGTTTTTTCTATTTTTGTGTTGATTTTACATGGAATGTCATTTTTCAAGGTGTGGTTATTTTGGCAAGTGCAAATTTTGTAGTGTAGCATGTGGTGACAATTGGAAACTTACTATTGTGCAGGCACTTTCCATGTTGCATGTTTAGCATTTGGCAGTTGTTTTAGAAATGTCCAATTTATGCATTGTAAGCTCTTATATATGTTGGGAAAATGTGTCTCAACATTGCAATTTTATCAAGGTTATTGTTGATAGGATATATATATATGAATATATATATTTCCTAGTTATACCGATAGGTGTAATATACAATGGCATAAAAGGGGAGGAGTGGGATGCGTGTAAATAATTTTTGTTAACTTTTTTAGGAAACTACTAAAATGGTTGACATACATTAAATAAATGATAAATTGTCAATTTAGACCGTTAATTATTAGGTTTTAGATCTAATGGTGGATATTTTGTTGGCCTATCTTGCCCTAGAATGTAACTATATTTTATAAAGGCATTGTATTATGGCTGCGGTAGAGAGATGGTGATGTATTCTAAGAGTCTGTTAGCAGTCATGTTGTCTCTTGATCTCTGAGTGGTGATACTCTTGTGAGAAGCTTTCTCTGCAAGTATATTGTAATCTTTGTGATTTATTGAATAATATATTGGGTGGCTTTTGGAGTGTGGAGTTTTTTTCTCGAAAGCTTTTTCCCCATGTAAATCACTGTGTCATGGTATGCATGATATTTATGTTTATTTTTGTTTAAGTTTTTGTAACTATTAAAGATCTGTAAAAAAAATTGCATTATTCTCCTCTCAAGATTAGTGTAGGAAGTTGTTCCACTACCTTAGCTTCCTTACAAGTGGTATCAGAGCTTGATCACCTTTGGTTTTAGTTGTGGGTTACCATATTTGAGTGGGAGCTTATGCAAAAGATACTTTGTGATCTTGTTACAAGAATTTTCATATAGAAAGTTCATCAAGGAGAATAGAGGTGGAGAAATTTTTTGGAAATAATTTTGAAATGTGGAAGTTGAATATGGAGGATCTGTTGATAGATCGAGATCTATGGGATGTTGTTGATGAGAATTTTTCAAGGCCTGCAAATCCTACTCAAGTTGTTCAATATGATGTTATGGACCATAAAGCCAAGGGTCTAATCAAATTGTGTTTGGAAAATTCTTTTTTAATTAATGTCCATGACCTCGAGACCTCTACACAAAAACTATGGAAGAAGCTTGGTGAGATGTATCAGGCTAAATCTTTAGTGAACAATATTTTCTTGAGGAAGAAATTGTATTCCTTGAGAATGGAAGAGGGTGGATGAATCACAGACCACCTAGAAGCATTCAATATTTTGGTGGCTTAATTGGCATCCATTGGTGTCAAAATGGATGAGGAGGAGAAATTTCAGATCTTGCTTTGTTCTTTGTATGATTCATGGGATTCTCTTATTATGGCTATTGGGAGTACTTTTGTTATTTTAAAGACTAAAGATGTGGTGGGTTCTTTGCTGTCTGAAGAGATGAGGAGGAAGGTATCCATCACTACCAAGGAGGCCCTAAATGTTCATGGAAGACCTAAGGAAAAAGGAAAGAAGAATGAGAAGCATGAAAAATCCAAGTCTAGGGGGAGATCTAAATCTTCTTTGAAAGTCCAAAGTTATCACAGAATTCATGTATATAAGCTTGGACATGTTCATATGAGGAAATGCAAAGAAGAAGAAAAAAGAAGAAATTGATTCTAATTCGAGTTTGAGAAGGAAGATGGAAAATACCTTTGCATCTTTCGGTAACCTCGTAGTAGGTAATGATGCATGGTTAATTGACTTAGGTGCATCTTTCTATATAACCTTTAATAGAGATTGGTTTTCTGAATATGAAGAATTTGATGGAGGTAAGGTGTACATGGGTGGTGGTTCTCATATATAAATTTTTGACTGTGGTAAATTTAAAATCAAGTTCCCTAATGATATAATAAAAAATATTAATGGTGTGTTGCATATCCATGATTAGCACAAAATTTGTTATCTATGAGAAAACTAATAGATGAAAATGTGCAAGTAGTATTTTCTAATGCAAGATGCAAGATGGTTAGAGGTGATATGGCGATTACTGGAGGTGTCAGATATGGCACATTGTATAAGCTTGATGCATGCACTGTTGAGTGCAATAGTACTTCTATGAAAATCAAGTTTGTGGAAGAAGTGAGGGTTTCACCTTTAAGATGGTCATAAGTCTCCGGGTACCTAAGGGTGCTCTTTCTTCTGAGACAAAGTTACTTGTAGAGAAAACTATGTTATGACACTAGAGACTTGGCCACATTGGAGAAAAGGATCTAAGGACCTTGAAAAATAAAAATCTTGTTGAAGGTTTGTTTGATTGTAATCTTGAATTTAATTTCTATGAGTATTGCATTTATGGATAATAAAACTATATTCAGTTTTACTTGAGTTCTCAGAAATATTGTGGTGTATTGGATCTTATTCATTATGATGTGTTTGGTCTTGTAGATGTTCCTTCAATTGGAAAATCCATATATTATGTTTCATTTATTGATGATTATAATAGAAGGACATGGGTATATTTTCTAAAGAGCAAACCTTAAAATTTTCAAATTGATTTTAAATAATTTGTTGGAGTTCTAGACTGGAAGAAAATAAAATTTTGAGGACTCATATTAGTCGGACTTTTCTTTTCATAGATTTTGATAGACTCTATAAAGATTAGCCCTCATAGATAAACAACCCCATTCCGGCAACATAATGGAGTTGTGTAAAGAAATTGAATCGTGACACTCATGGAGGCCAGCCTATAAGGAGTGGTCCCGCCTAGAACAAAGGTTTTGGGCTGAAGTTGCCATTGTTTATTAACAACGGATTAGTAGTCTCCTACATCAACTCTTGTTGATAAGACACCTATATAGGCATGGTCAGGTTGCAAGCCTTCTTTAAGACATCTTAGAGTTTTTGGTTGTGAGGCATATGCACACGTGCCAAAGGAGAACCAAATAAAGTTGGAGAATAAGGTTGTGAATTGTATCTTCATCGAATATAGTCATGGTGTGAAAGACACACAAGCCAAGTTTCATTGCACAAAAGGCAATATATATAGTGTGAAGCACCATTTTTAGAGAAATTAAGACTTCATGTTACATTGCAAACATAACAAAGTAAACAAGAAGATGTGATTTAATCCTTCTACACCGAAAGTTGAATTGCCTCCCAAGGTTAGACAAGAAGTTGAGGAGAGCTCATCATATGGATCTTCGTAATGAGGAAGAACCTCCAACTCAACTCTGTTTGTAGGTCTACAAGGAATAGATAACCAATTCTAAAGCAAAGGCACCCTGATGATTGGAGATGTATTTTTTCCTTAAATACTAACATGGATGAACCTAGATCTATAGAAGATACATTAGGTATGAATAGTGTAAAATCTTGGAAGATTGGTATGGATGAAGAAATTATAGCTTTAGAAAAGAATGGTACATGGGATTTGGTACCATTTCCTAAAGAATGAAAACCTATTGGTTGCAAATGGGTGTTCAAGAAAAAATTGGTCTTCAGATGGAGGTATTGAGAATTACAAAGCAAGGTTGGTTGCGAAGAGTTACTCTCAAGTTAAGGGTGTTGATTATGGTGAGATATTTTCTCTTATTGCAAAAATGACATCCATTAGGTTTTTTCTTTCTATTACTACTGTTTATGATTTATAGGTTGAGAAAAAAAAAAAAAAAAATGGATGTGAAAACTGTTTTTCTTCATGGTGATTTGGAGGAGGATATTTATATGATGTAGCCAGAGCACTACGTGGTGAAAGGTAAAAGTAAATTGGTTTGCAAATTGAAGAAATCTTTGTATGGCTTAAAATAGAGTCCTAGGATGTTCTACCAGAAATTTGATACATATGTGTTGAGTTTGGGATTTGAGCATTCTAAATCAGATCATTGTGTTTATTATAAAATTGATGGTGATCATTTCCTATTTCTTGCATTATATGTTGATGATATGCTATTTATTGGAAAAGGGAAAGGTATGATTTCATAATTGAAATCTCAACTTGCTGCTAAATTTGAAATGAAAGACCTTGGTGTAGCTAGACACGTTCTTGGGATGGAAATTAAAAGAGATAGAATGAATAGAAATCTATGGCTTGGGAAAAGTAAGTATGCCAATTAAATTTTATAGAGATTTAACATGCAATATTGTAAACCATTGTGTGTTCCCCTTTTTGTTGGAACAAAGTTATCTATTTCAAATTATCCAACATCTCCATTAGAGATGGAAGACACGAGAAGAGTGCCTTACCAAAGTGCAATTGGAATTTTGATGTATACTATGGTTTGTACTAGACCAAACATTCCTGCTATGGGAGTTCTTTCCAGATATATGTCCATCCTTAGAGCCCAATAGATGTACAAAAAGGGTCTTCGTGGGACATTTGTTGGTACTTCAGACATCTTTGTGTTATCACAGTAATGTGACTAGAGATGATATTTCATTTGATATTCATGGTTAGTGTGGATTCTAGACTAGGGCATGCATACGATAAAGCAAATGACGCAACAAAGGCTTTTGAAATTTTCATTGTTCAGTGGTGCAATCAGTTAGATGAGTAAGCGACAGGTTGTGGTTACTTTTTCCAGTACTAAAGTAGAGTATATAGTAGCTACTCATGCTTGTAAAGAAGCCATTTGGTTTAAGAGACTGTGTTCAAATATTGGAATAAAACAAGGCGTAGTGACAATTTATTGCGACAGTCAGAGTGCAATATGTCTAGCCAAGAACCTGATATTTCATGTCAAGACCAAGCACATTGATGTATAGTATCATTTTGTTCAAGATATGGTCGAAGATGGAATGGTGAAGTTGGTTAAGGTAGAGACTTTGATGAATGTTGTTGATTCTTTAACTAAGCCTATGAGCATAGAGAAGTTCAGATGGTGTTCAGAGATTATGGGCCTTTCGGCCCCTAGCAATTAAGAGACAATGTTTACTCCCTCTTGTTGCTCTTGCAAGGTGTTTGACAAGTGGGAGATTTTTTGGGAAAATGTGTCTCAACATTGCAATTATATAAAGGTAATTGTTGATAGGATATATATATATGAAAATATATATATATATTTCATAGTTGCACCGATAGGTGTAATATACAATGGCATAAAGGGGGAGGAGTGGGATGCCTATAAATAATTTTTTATTAATTTTTTCAGGAAACTACTAAAATGGGTGACATACATTAAATAAATGATACATTGTAAATCTAGACCATTAATTATTAGGTTTTAGATCTAATGGTGGATATTTTGTTGGCTTGTTTTTCCCTAGAATGTAACTCAATTTTATGAGGGTGTTGTATTATGGTCGTAATAGAGAGACAGTGATGTATTCTGAGAGTCTATTAGCAGTCATGTTGTCTCTTGATCTTTGAGTGGTGATATGCTTGTGAGAATATTTTTCTACAAGTATATTTCAATCTATGTGATTTATTGAATAATGTATTGGGAGGCTTTTGGAGTGTGGAGTTTTCTCCTGAAAGGGTTTTCCCCACGTAAATCATTGTGTCATGGTATGCATGATATTTATGTTTATTTTTGTTTAAGTTTTTGTAACTATTAAAGACCTAAAAAAAATTTACATTATTTTCCTCTCAAAATTAGTGTAGTAAGTTATTCCACTACCTTAGCTTCCTTACAATATATTGAGCACTTTTTTTTTGGAATTGTATGTTGCTATTTTGTTGAAGTATCGGTATGTTATCAAAATTACTCTAGAATTGAGAAGTGTGAAGACTCTTGCAAGAGAATAGCTTTGGAATTATATTGTAATTGTTTATTTGTTGTTGAATAATATAATTGGGCTATGTTTATGATATGTATGTGCATCTAAATTTGTAACAATTAAAGGTGTTAAAGAAATTTTTGCAACTCTCTTCTACTTAGATTAGTCTAGAAAGTTTCTTCCACTTACTTGGCTTCCTTTCACTATGCATCTAGGTACTAGTTCAAAACCCATCAAATCTCATCTTTAATTAAATACAAATAGAGTGAAAAGGACATTTATAAGTGATCATTAAATGCTTGGCTTATGAGATGATTATCAAAAGATGTGTTTTCTCAGCTTGAAAATGATGTAACTTACCACAAGCATGTGTTCCATGGCACTGATGTTCTTATTCTAAAGATCATCTGTTATTGAGTTTCTAAAAGATAATGTATAATGTAGATTAGTTTGGGTGGCACTTTCATTAGTAGGTTGCAATATACTATTGCTTACATTGGTTGAGCTCTCATTGGGATGCCCAACCTCCCATCATCATTACTCATCCATCTAAAATATTTATTGATCTTTGCCTCCCCCTTATTTTGTAGTTGCCATTATGTACCAAGTAAAATTTAAAGAGATGTAAATTAATTTAAGTTGTTGTGTAAACAACCTGGTTGCATTGAATGTTTTCTAATCTATTTGTATAAATGAGATTGAAATATCAATGTGTGCCATTATTTACATTCAGATTGGCAGTGGTTGGGAATGAATGGGAGTACGATGGAAAGAGAGCACTACCAACCACTACCTATTATTATATGTGGTTAAACAGGAATGTGAAAGTGAAATCTCATTATTAGTACTCACCATTTGGAAATTAGAAGTAACTCGACTGGGGGTTGGCTCACACAATTTTACATACTTATCCTTGTGATTCATTTCCTACCTCATCTCCTCTTTAATTCACTAACATGTTGTCCATGCTCTCACCCACAGCTAATAATTTATGGTACGACCCTCAATTTAACTCTTGTTAGAATGCATTCTACTTATACAAATAACAAGTATCAAATTTCTCAAAATAATAGTATAAAAGATACATTTAAATGAGAATAGACAGCTAATGGGTTTTGGATACCCAACAATCTAAGCTCTAACCAATAATTAATCATTCAAATCTAAACCACCCATAATTAATACTAGTTGATCCATCCTCCCATGCCCTACTCATGTGTGTTTTTTCATGTTCATCTTATCGCTATCTTGGACTCACACATCGGTTGGTAATATGTCTTCAACTAGGTAAGTTTCTAGTCAAAACCATGCACTAATCTTGGTATGGCATTGTGTGGAAGTAAACTGCATTTATTGTTGGAAGGGAAATAACCTACCAGCAATCCATCTTTACCAGTCACCTCCTTCATACCTTGCTTATGTAGCTAACATGCCTCAACAATGATATATTTGGATTACCAACAATAAAGTCTCCTACAAATTAGGTGAGATTGAAATCTTATCTAATCATTACCTTTTATCTGCTCGGATGCATACTCTCTAATATCAGCCCCTAAGTTGAATCCAGGGTCTCCTATTTTATCTTAAAATATGTATTTGATTCCTTAAATCAATGCAAACAAGTGGGTAAGTAGTTGGTCCTTCTATTATAGCATATAGGTTTGGGTCTCATTTATGTTAGGATCCTTGGTTTGGGATCACTTGAGCGAGAAGTATGGGAGACATAAATTAAATTTGCAAGGACCATGACTATTGATCACATGAAATCCTTCTAGGTATTTAAGGGGATTCGCCATAACTAATAACCACCAAAAAAAAAAAACATGCGGACAAAAAGAGTAATAAGGTACTCATATAATACCATTTGAAAACTTCCTTTGATTAATTATTATTCCTTTCCTTTTAAGGTGGGAGACTAATTTTTTTGGTGCACTCATGCCTATTAATGCATTCTTCAGAAATTGTGCTACTAATGTTTATGCTATAGTTTGTGGGATTATTTTATTAATAAGGAATTTTGGCTTTTTTTTGCAATTTTCTCATTGGTTGTTGGTATTTTTCTCGTGGTTTTGTATTTTTCTAATTACAAATTATTTTCGAGGAGAAAAAGGGAAATTTTAATCAATTCCTAATGTTTTGTTGCTATTGGAAATATTTCATGACTTTGTAATGTTCTTTGATATAGCCATGTCTTCGCACCTAGTGTTTTTGTCAACGCATGGCATTTTAACAAGTACATTGTGCATTTATTAGTCCCCAATTTTCATTTATTGTGAATAGATTGAAGTGTAGGCGTCATTAATAGCTTATGGTGTGAAGTTTTAAGTTTGTCAAGAAAAGGATTATTTGTGTTGGTTATTCATTTGCTCAAATTGTTTGATGGGGGTGAAATTTTTGTCTGTTGAGAGGGTTTATATCTATCATATTGGAAGCAAAAAAGGAGGCATTTGTAAGTTCCTATATCTTTTACACTGTCATTTTTGCATTGTTTATTCATTTTCTCATATTTTTTGATGAGGGTGAAATCTATGTCTATTGAGATGGTTTATGTATATCATATTGCAAGCAAAAAATAAGGCTTTTTTAAGTTCCTATATCTTTTACAGTGTTGTTTTATAGTTTTTTACATCTCTGTATTTAATGGGTTAATGTTTATTGTTTGTTGTTCTCTGCATTTTATGGGTTTATGTCTACTCTTCCCAATCTTTGAGTGCTTTTATGGGTTAGTCTCTATTGTTGAGTTAAAGACAACACCATAATTCATTAATGTCAATTTCTTTGCTAACCACAATTAAGGATGGAACTAATATTTTCTCTGCACACATGCATGCCAACTGCACTTCAATCTATTAAATGAAAATAAAAATTTGGTCTAAATAAGTCCAAAATATCTCGATATAAAATCATTTCATCAATTTGTAATGCTTTGTTTCTATTGGAAATATTTCATGGCTTTTTAATGTTCTTTAATATAGTCGTGTCTTCGCACCAAGTGTTTCTATCGATGCGTGGTGTTTTAACAAGGACATTTAGCATTTGTTAGTCCCTAGTTTTCATTTATTATCAATAGACTAAAGTGCAGTCATCATTGATGGATTGTGGTGTCAAGTTTTAAGGCTTTCAAGCAAAGGATTATTTGCATTGTTTATTCATTTTCTCATATTGTTTGATGAGGGTGAAATCTATCAAAAAAGGAGGCATTTGTAATTTCCTATATCTTTTACACTGTCATTTTTGCATTGTTAAGTCATTTGCTTAGATTGTTTGATGAGGGCGAAATGTGTGTCTATTGAGAGGGTTTATATCTATCATGTTGGAAGCAAAAAATGGCATGTTTAAAAGTTTCTATATCTTTTACACTATCATTTCATTTTTTTTTGTCCCTCTAATGGGTTAATCTTTTTTGTTCCTTACCATTGAGTGCTTTTATGGGTTGATGTTTGTTGTTCAGTTAAAGATTTAACACCATAATTCATAAATGTCGAGTTCTCTATTGGCCACCATTAACAATGAAACTAATCTTTTATCTATCACGCATGCATGCCAACTACACTTCATTCTATTAAATGAAAATTAGGTTTAGATAAGTGCAAAATATGTGGGTGTAAAATCTATCGTTGTTGGGAGGGTTTATAACTATCCTATTGGTATGCATGTTGTAACAAATGTCTTTGCATTGTTTAAAAGCTCTTGTGCAATTAGTCCCTACATTTTAAGGTGGGAGACTAATGTTTTCGGTGGAGTAATGTCTATTAAAGCATTCATCAAAAATTGTGCTACTAATGTTTATGCTATAGTTTGTGGGGTTATTTAATTAATAGGGAATTTTGGTTTTTTTTGTAATTTTCTCATTGGTTTTTGGTATTTTCCTCATGGTTTTATATTTTTCTATTTGCAAATTATTCTTCACAAAAAGAAAGGGAAAATTTTAATCAATTCCTAATGTTTTGTTGCTATTGGAAATATTTCATGACTTTGTAATGTTCTTTGATATAATCATGTCTTCACATTGACTGTTTATGTCAATGAGTGGTGTTTTAATGATGACATTGTGCATTTATTAGTCCCTAATTTTCATTTATTGTGAATAGACTGAAGTGCATGCATCATTAATGGATTATGGTGTGAATTTTTAAGTCTGTCGAGCAATTTGTTCATTTGCTCAGATTTTCTGATGAGGGTGAAATATATATGTGTTGAGAGGGTTTATATCTATGGCATTGAACATGGAAAAGGAGGCGTTTGTAGGTTCCTATATCTTTTACACTGTGATTTCATTTTTTTTTACATCTCTACAATGGTTTAATCTTTGTTGTAGCGTATCAATGAGTTTTTTTAAGGGTTAATCTCTATTCTTGCAATTTCCTCATTGGTTGTTGATATTTTTCTCGTGCTTTTGTATTTTCCTAATCCAAATTAATTGTTTGTTCATGAAACTGAGATATTCTATGTGTTCAACATTTATTTGATGTACCATGGATGTTTTGATGCATGGACACCATGCATATCCTAAATAGATAAGACTTATGTTCAAGATGTGTATTTGGAACTATTAAAATGAAATTTGGGATTTTTTTTGCAATTGTCTCATTGTCAGTTGATATTTTGCTCCTAATTTTTAATTTTCCCAATTGAAAATAATATGTTGTTGTAGCATCTTCGTTATTAAAGTGGAATTTGAGCTATTTTCTTGCAATTTCCTGATTGGCTTTTAATATTTTGGTAATGGTTTTGTATTTTTTCAATCTAAATTAATTGTGTGTTCATGAAACAATGATAGACATTGAAAGATGTCTATCCTGTCAAGATATATCTGATGTACCGTCATTTTACGGCATGCACATCAAGGTTATACATATAAGTTAAATATATAATACTTATATTGAAGATGTGTATTTGGAACTGTTAAAATGAAGTTTTGTGCTTATTTTTTTGTAATTTTCTCATTAGCGCTTGATATTTTGTTCCTCGCTTTGTATTTTCCTTAATTAAATTATTCTTGGGAACAATGGGCTGAAAAATTATCAATTTCTCAAGCTTTTGTTTCAGATACACCCTTAAAAATGGTCAGTATTATAATAAGTTCGTAATTAATTAAATACGTTATTTGAAGAATCTCTAATTCAATCTACATATAAATATATTTAATTATTTATTTATATTGTTCATTTTCTAATTCTTCTATCTTAATTAAATAAGTTTAATTATTTATTTAATTTAATCACTTTTCTAATTCTTCTTAATTAAATTAAATAAGCTTTACAATTTATTTAATTTAATTATCACATTGCTTTATTTTGAATAAAGTAAATATTCTTCCTTTTTCCAAAATCATGAAATCATCTTTAAATCTTCTAAAAAATCACATTGCTTTATTTTAAATAAAGTAAATATTCTTCTTTTCTCCAAAATCATAAAATCATCCTTAAATCTTCTAAATATTCTTCTTTTTTCCAAAATCATGAAATCATCTTTAAAATCTTCTAAAAAGCCATCTCACACATAATTAAATATTTTTGAATATTTAATTAGAAACTTCTTATCCACATTTCAGATAATTACATATTTTTCAATATTTAATTAGAAACTTCTAAAACCACATGTCATATGAAATTAAATAATTTTATTATTTAATTATTGAATTATCTTCAACTACCAAAACCAACTCATAACTAAACTTGACAAAGGGCAAGTTGCCTTCATTTTTGAGTGAGGTTTTTTGGGAAGGAAACATCTTCCTTCTTTTTCTCTAGCTTCCATCTTTCTCTCCAACTTCTCCATCTCTTACCGTTCATCTTACCAGACTGAATCTCAACTGTTGATCTTTGCCAACTAAGCTTTTGCCTTCAAAAACTCTATAAATCTAACCTTTCACAGGCCATTTGGATGGAATTCTTCAGACATCCTTATGCTGTCAAAACCATTCTTCTATATTCTATCCATTTTCATCTATCATCTTCATCAGGTCGTTATGCTGCATAATTGAGCAATCAACATTCCTTCAACAATCAACCTTCAAAATCTTGCATTCTTATGCAGGTGGAGAAGAGCCATGGAGATCAATCAAGTCTAGTTTGAAAATTGGTTTGCATGTTCTTTGTTTATTTGCATTTTCATTCTAATTTGTGCTTCATGGTGCTTGATAGGTTTTAATTAGTTTATTGTTCTCAACACATTTAAACCTTTGTATTTTTCCCTATCTATTAAATTTCTATACACGTGTCCTTGCTACAAGTGTTTCTATGGACACATGGCATTGTCGATAGTAGTCCACGTGCCTTGTGTGTATGACCACATTTTGTGTTTATTTGGATCTAATTTTCACGTATTGTAAATAGATTCAAGTCTAGTTGCCATTAATGGATTATGGTGTTAAGTTTTATTGTTTTCAATCAAAAGGTTCTTGTGTGTACAATCATATTTTATATTTATTTAGATTTGATTTTCGTTTATTGTGAATAGATTCAAGTGTAGTCGCCATTAATAGATTATGGTGTTGAGTTTTGAGTTTGTCAAGCAAAGGATTATTTGCATTGTTTATTCATTTGCTTAGAATATTGAATCAGGTTAAATTTGTGTCTCTTGAGAGGGTTTATAGCTATTGTGTTGGAAGAAAAAATGGATACTTTTTTAAGTTCCTATATCTGTTGTTCCCTATCATTGAGTGCTTTTATGGGTTAATCTTTGTTGTTCAATTAAAGACTTAACACAATAATTCATTAATGTTGAATTCTCTATTAGCCACCATTAACAATGCAATTAATGTTTTATTTTCCATGCATGGATTCCAACTGCACAAGTTCAATCTATCAAATGAAAATTAGATATAAATAACTACAAAATATCTCGATGTAAAAATTGGGTCTGTTGAGAGGATTTATAACTATCATATTGGTATGCATACTATAAAAAATATCTCTGCATCATTTTAAATCACTTGTGTTGTTTTAACCATTTTTTGGGTCTCGGAAAGGTTTTTCATAATTTTCTCATTGTGTTTGTAACAATTATTGATGCAAAGACTAATGTTTTTTGTGCACTATTGTCTATTGATGTATTCGTCGGAAATCGTGCTATTAATTTTTATCCTATGGTTTATGGCATTATTTTATTAAAAGGGAGTTTGGGATTTTTTTTTGCAATTTTCTCATTGTCTATTGGTATTTTCCTCATGGTTTTGTATTTTCCCAATCCAAATTAATTGTGTGTCCATGAAATAGTGATAATCATTGAAACATGTCTATTTGTTAAAGATATACCTGATGTTTCGTGTATCTTTTGATCCATGGACATCATGCATATCTTTAAGAAATAAGACTTTTGTTGGAGATATCTATTTGAAACTATTAAAATGAAATTTGGCCTTTTTTTTGCATTTTTCTCAACAGAAATTGATATTTTACTCCTGGTTTTGTATTTCCTCAATTGTAAATTATTCTTGGGAACAATGAAGGCAAAAAAATCATCAATTCCTAATACTGCCTTTGTTGATACTTTTCCCTAGTTTTATGTCATATCAAGCATTTTTCATATTTCATGATTCACATTATACCTTTGTGTGATACCTCTGCACTCCTTGGGTGCCACTCTTAACCATAGCCTCTTAAACTGCAGCTCTACTCTAACAAAAGAAGACCACTTTCAAATCTTGTGAAACCAAAGAATCAACAATCTCCTCCTGCTAAGCAGCTTGCCAAAAATGAGCTAGTCTAGTGGTGTTGTCTACGTTATCGCTGATGTCAACATAGTTTAGTATGTTGTTGATTGTAAGCATGTATAGCTTAGCTGCCGTCAGATGCCGAGCAGCCATTACGGAGCTATCTTTAGCGTCATTGTAGGGACGTGTTTTGTTGATGTGGTTTTCCCCAAGTGATTTTGGAGCAAATTAATAAAGAAATATAACGTGAGTGGCGAAATGCGTCTCTCGAATGTGTTCTCATTCTCTGCGTCCATGTTTCCTATCTTGATCCCATGTTTGCATAGATACAGCGATTTGATGTCGGTGATCCTGCTGCAGATATATCCCAAGTCGCATCTTATGGTGATGAAGCGCCATGAGTTACGCTCATTGTGTGTGAATTGTTCTAGTAGAGTTGATCTTCTATAGACTAAGAGAAATGTTTCTGCTCCACAATCCTTCGCTATTTCGTTTCAGATCTTGTAGATCTAGGATATGTCTTGAGATGGTATTCTCTGGATTTTGGAAAAGAAGGTTGAAGTTTGGTGATCC
>VDFB02146362.1:0-32681 GCA_007258455.2 Sequoia sempervirens | reverse complement strand
TTTTTTTTTCCAAATCGATTCCGACCCAGTTCGTCATTTTTCCTAACGAACAAAACCCATGTCTTCGATTTTTCAAAATTGAATTTTGATTTTTACACCGACACTTCCGGAGGCCATAACTTTTGACTCGGGTGTCCGTTTGAGCTGAAATTTGACGGGTGGTTGCGTTATGAGCTAACGAGTGGATTCCCAACTAGTTTTACCCCGTTTTGACCCATTTTTGGGGCCTCAAAGTTTCATCTTGACCCCCAAAATCCTAACTTAGTGTTTTCTAAAAAAATGTTTCCACTCATAGCTCAAAATGCATATCTTGAATCTGGGATGTTTGTTGGCAATTCATCCTATCTCACCAATGGGTATTTTTTGGACAAAATTGGGACTCCCAAACGTCTATCCATGAGGTTTCCTAAAATGGCAAAATTTGACAGTTTTTGAAAATTGCCAAATCGGGAAAAATCTGCTTGTCAACACCTTACATCCCTTAAAGCCCCGGAACTCGGTGTAGAATCAATTCAATCATATCCTTCAATCATTCTAGTCTTCGATCCAATCCTCATCTGAGCTTTCATCTTATCCCAATCTGAGCTTAGCCAAACCCCTAATCTGGGCTTTCATCCATCTGCAACAAAGTCTTAAGATCCCTCCCTCCATCTTCTTCAATTTTGTCCCATTCATCCATTCTAATAAATCTATTCACTCATTCCATGTAACCATTCATCTGCTTCAAACTTTCATCTATTATCTCAACACTTCATCGAACCTCCTATCATCTCAAACATTCATCAAACCTCCTTCTATCATTTCCAACTCTCATTCCATAATCTTGATCAATCATTTACTCATTCTGAGTAATCTTCCACCTGTTCCAAGCATCAGTCATCTATCCATTTGGTCACCTTTTCCTCATCCAAATCCTTATCCCTCTATCCAACCCACCCAAACAATCATTTTTCCTCCCCCCATCCTCTCCCCTCATCCCATCTCCTAATCCCTTGTCATTGGTATCTAGCTATAGGCTTTACCCCATGCAATCCAATGTCATCCATCTTATCATCATCACTTCTGCTTCTTTTGCACATATTTTCTATCTCATCGTTCATCATTTCACTATTCATCTATATGGCATGTCATTTGCCCACTTCATCTTTGATAATTTGGATAACTATCCCATCCCTGAGCTTTATATAGTCACTATCGTCCAACATCATCTATCTTATCACTTCATCATTCATATATCTTGTCCCATCGTGTTGGTCCAATCTTTTTATCCCCTTATCTAGGGTCATCTCATCCTCTTTCATCCATCATTTGTTGTCAGACTTTAGTCGAACTACGTTGCCCCTGCGCTTTCACGTAGGCAAGGTCGATCATTTGATCCGCCCCCGGGGTTCCATCATCAGTCTTCAACTCTTGTTCCTATTAGCCGATTCGCGCATCCTTGTCTATGTATCGTATTTATCCATTGTTTGTCTTTTGGTCTGAGTCGAACTACATTTGCCCACATTGCTTTCACATAGGCAAAGGTCGATCATTTGATCCTTACGGTTCCATCATCCCGGAGTCTTCAATAGCCGACCTGTTAGCCGGTCGATCTTTACCATCCATCAAGGTCTCCATCTTGGTCAATCATCCACCTTTCACTGAACTCCGAGGGCTCTGCGCTTTCACGTAGGCACGGCTAATCTTTGATCAGCCCCCGAGCCCCTAGGTCTTTAGGTTTTGTCGATCTTATATGCCGCCTCTCCCTTGTATTAAATTAATGCGTCAAGCTATACCCTTATCTAGTTGGTTCTTAACAAATGAGATCCACTTGTATCATGAGATCCAATCGATTTTGAACATCCCGCGTCATAACGATCTTTTAATATCCATCATCTTTGGTCTCAACAGGATGTATCCTTCCTAACAGACCTCATCAATCCCATCTATCCCCTTGATCCTATGGCAAAGGACATTTGAAAGTGATTGCGATCTTTTGATGTTTTGGCTTTTGTTTATCCTTGGAGCTCCCTATCATCACTTGTCAAGGCCGCCATAATCCATCATATTATGGTGTGTTTTGATTGGTCAACATAGGGGCATATCTTGATCTTTTTATGTCTATTTGTGTCTTCTTGGTTGTCCCACATCGTACCCACCAAGATCTCTGAGGTCTTGTGTTATGCTGGGGCATCCTTTTGTGCTTGTGGTTATTCCAATACCTGGCCCGACCAAGGTCTTCATGACTTTGGGGTATTGGGATAGCTTTCTTGTCTATTGTGTTTGTTTTATGCATTAGACACTAATCCGCCTTGGTTCTTCATACCCTGGCGTCTTGTGTCTTATGCTATAGCAAAAATCAGTGCTCCGAAGATGGCAAATTGCATTAGGATTGCATTTCATCATCTTGCATGTATCCCCCATCCATTCATCCTTCATCCTTATCTCACATCTCTATCCAATCCCTATCCATTCCATTTAGCCCAACTCATCTAATCATATCCTTGGTCTTGTCCTCAGTCTCGTTACTGGCCTTGACCCATCATCATCATCATCCATTGGTATCCTTCCCTATCCCTTTGGTGTTGTTTTGGGATGTATCCTTCCCTCGTCAACAACACTTTCATCATCATCATCAGAAGGTATTCTTCCCTATCCCCTTGGTGTTGTTTTGGGATGTATCCTTCCCTCATCAACAACACTTTCATCATCATCATCGGGAGGTATTCTTCCCTATCCTTTAGTGGTGTTTTGGGATGTATCCTTCCCTCATCAATACCACTCAGTGGGATGTATCCTTCCCTATCCTCGTGTTGTTTTGGGATCCTTAATTCCCTCATTGACAACACTCCATCCATCCTCAAACCCCTTGTGGCTTGTACCTTGACTGGGGCAACATCACCTTTTGTCCACAAATCCATTTGTGCTTCATCCATCTCCATATCACTTACTCTCTTCCCATCCTTGCATCATCTTCTTCATCTCCCCTTGCATCCCACATCATCTATTTCGAGAGCACCTGCAGTGTTCTTTTCAGCCAGTATGTCCTCTTTCGAGGGGCATCTTTCATCCCTAATTTTCATCTTTTCTTTTTCCTTCATAGTCCTCCTTTGGATGGTGGGGCATCTTTTCAATCTAACCATCTTCTTCTAGGTTCTATAATTTAATATTCTTTGAAATGATGCTGCCAGTAACACCATCTCAAAGGGAAAATGTAGACATCCAAATTTGGACACTTAATTTATCCAAATTTATCCTTTTCATCTAAACACATCCTCTTATCAGGTTAATTAAATAATATTACTATTATTTAATTAATATCTTCAATTCTGCCAAATCCCTAAGGTATTTAATTAATAATTAAATACCTTACCCTCCTTAATCCTCTTTTCATCAAATAATTAAATAAATATTACATTTATTTAATTCCTCACATGTCATTTTCATCTAATCCTAATCCATTTCCTAATCTCTTCATTAAGGATGTGCACATGCCTAATCCTTGATTAGGATGTGTCACATCCTCCAAATTTTGCAAGTTGGCTTCTAATCCTTATTTATTCTTCTAATTACTGATTAATTAAGCCTAATCATTCTCCAAGGAATTTTTAATTCCTTTTTATTCTTCCTAGATTTCCCTCTTTTATATGTGAATTTTTAATTCACATTCCATCCTTCCAAGGCTTCTAGAACCTTGGACTTGTCACAATCTCCACATGTGACCAACCTTGGACTTGTCACAATCTCCACATGTGACCAAGTCCCACCTTTTTGGAGCCCACCTTTTACCCTCTAGATCATTCTAGGAATGTGAATTTTTAATTCACATTTATCCCCCCAACCACCTTTCCTTTTCCCATGTAGATTTTTGAGGAATTCTAAAATTCCTCAAAAGTCCCTTTCATTCCCACTTGGGGACAAGAAATCCCTTTTTGTGGAAATCCTCTCATCCCCCAAGGTGCATGTCCTTTTCCACCTCATGTACCTTTTTGACAACTCATTTCCACCTCATATCCTCTTGTCCACTTCACCCTCCACATGTCAAGATGTGAGGGCTTGTGGGTTCTCAACCCACCATAGCCCTTCATCTTGACCTTGTTGGAGCAATCTTGACTCTTGAATTCTCTAGAGAATTCAAATTCTCCTATAAATACCCCCTCCTCAAGGGCATTTCCAACACTTTATTTTGAGCACCCTTATGCTGCCCATTTGCATTTAGAACACTTAATCAATTTGCAACTACATGCTGCCATTTTATGCACTCATCCAATTTTCAATCACATCCACTTGCATTTTACATTCAAGCATATAGTAGTGATCTTCAATCCACCATCTAAGGAGCACACAATCCATTTTAATCAAGGGCCAATCAAGGAGAAATCAACAGCAAGGAAGGTGATATTGTTTCTATGTTGTTTATCTATTTCCTTTCTTATTCTAACTCTCTTTTGGCTAATCTTGAGGTGTCCTTGATAGTTTGTCATTCATATTCTTGGTTATTTTGCACATTTAGATTAGCATAAAATATCAAGGTTCACGGTATCAATTAAAGCGTGTGATTGATCTAAACTGTTGTTTTGGGTCTTGGTTAAGTGTTGGTTTAATGGTCTACTTTCATTCTCTTCCATTGTGGGAATGTTGAATTGCCAACCTAATTTGAATTTGTAATATGAAGTGTGTGTAGTCGACCTTGGAGAAAGTTTCTAAGGTTGAAGATGGTATAAACATAAGACAAGATGTTAAGGATTGTAAGTGACATGCCAAAAGTGTGAGAAAGTGAATTAAGGCAATAGTACTTTAATGTGTTTGACTCCTAAAAGCAGTGAGTTGATGGTGTCTGCAATTCTCTGATCAAGGCTACAGATGTGCAAGTTGTTGTGGTGGTTTTTTTGTTATTTTTTTGTATTTTTAGGCAGTGAGCCTCCCTATTGGACAGTGAGTCCTATCTGTAGGCAGTGAGCCTCCTTCTTGGGCAGTGAGCCTCTTTGTAATTAGTTTTTCTATTAATTTTTATCGTGAGTTAATCCTCATCATGGTTTTTCCCTTATTAGGTTTTCCACGTAAATATGGTGTTTATTGTGTTAATATTTCTTTCTATTATTTTCACTTCATGCTCATACTTGATAACAGATTAAAGTGGATGTGGAGTTAATGATTGTTTGAGATTTTTGGATGTGATTGGTGACAACTAATTCACCCCCCCTCTCAGTTGTCTTGCACCTTTCAACAATTGGTATCAGAGCCTTGGTTCCTTAGAGAAGAGCTTAACCACTTGAGGTAGATCCAATGGCGCACAAATTGTCAATCCCTATGTTTGATGGATTTGACTACAGTGACTGGAAAGTGCAGATGAGAGGTTACCTAATCTCTCTTGGCTTCAAGACTTGGAAAGCTGTTGAGACAAAATATGTTGAGCTAGAAAGTGGTCCTTCTTCTGTAGATGAGATTTTTGCCTGTGAGGAAAATGAAAAAGAAAGGTATGCAATCTATAGTGCTTTATCTAAGATTGAGTGGACAAAAGTTATTGCATTAAGCACTGCTTATGAAGTGTGGGAAAAGTTTAAAGATATCTATGAAGGAAATGATAGAGTCAAATTATCAAAGAAGCTAACAAAAAATCATAGATATGAGAACTTGAAAATGGAAGAAGGTGAAGATATTGCAAGCTATTTTCAAAGGGTTGATATTGCAGTAAATGAAGTCAAAAATCAAGGTGGTACTCTGCCAGATGAAGATGTAATGGAGAAGATTTTGATGACCCTACCAGAGAGTTATAGTGATAAAGTCTCAACCATTGAGGAAGTGTATAATCCTAAGAATTTCACTAAAGAACAACTATTTGGCACCTTGACCACATTTGAAATGAGGAAATTTGGAAAAGAAAAGGAGAAAATAGAAGCAACCTTCAAAGCCACTAAGATAGAAGATGATCCGGATAGTGAAGGTTCAGAGGAGTTGGAAGCAAACTTTACAAGGAAATTGAAGAAAGGTACTGGCAAGTACAAAGGTATGTTACCTTTTAAATGCTTCAATTGTGGAAATATTGGTCACTATACTTCAAGATGTCCAAATAGAGCTATAAACAAGAAAAGCAGAGACAATAAAGACAAAAAGGATAAGAAGTTCAAGAGATTATACTATGTTAGAGAAGATGTTGGAATTTTTGATGATGAATCTGATTTTGAGGGTGATAATGATGAATGCTTTTTTTTAGCCTTAGAGAATAAATCAATGTCTACTAACTCTAGAAGATGTGCAAGGGAAAGTGGTCCAGAAAACCAGAAGGATGAGATGGAAGGTACTCTGGTTACTGTCTTTCATGCTAGACATGATGGAGATTATTGGATAATTGACAGTGGTTGTTCAAATCATATGATTGGAGACAAAAGTAAGTTTACTAAACTTGAAAAGTATGATGGTGGATTATTCATGTTTGGAGATGATTCTGGTGCAAAGATTGTTGGAAAAGAAACAATTAGTTTTGATGGAAAACATAGTACTAATGATGTCTCATATGTTAAGGGCTTAAGGCATAGTATTTTGAGTGTTGGACAAATGTGTATCAAAGGATTTAAACTTGTGTTCTAGGATAATACCCGTGAGATCATAAAAGGGTCGAAAACTATGGTAGCTATAGGAAGAAGAACATATGGAAACATTTATCAGCTTAAGGGTGTTGATGGTTAGTGTTTTGTGTCTCAATTTAATGAAAGTTAGCTATGGAACTGAAGGATGGGACATGTAAACTTTGACAATCTGATTAGGATTAGTTCAAGAGAAGTTGTTCGTGATCTACCTAAAATCACAAAGCCCACCAATACTGTTTCCAGAAGTTGTCAATTGGGAAAACAAAGAAGATGTAGTTTTAAAGGAAAAGAACAATCAACTGTCTTGTGCCTTTCAACAGATTAGGCATTTCTCTATAGAAAGGTAAGAAGCTTAGTTCACCTTTGCCTTGTAAAATGAATGCTCTTAAATATTTTGAGAGAAACCACCACTAAGAACCTCAAGAAAAAGTTGGGGCTTTTATACTAAACAAAGTCTCTTATGAACAAGCTCTTTCTATGGAAGAAGTTGTGCTAGTTAAGGATGGGTGATGGAGACTTTGTGATGAAGCACCTAAATTCCTTCAACATTGTGGGTAACAAATTAGCATATGTGGATGTAAAAATGGATGAAGAAGACTATTGTATAGAAGTCCTCAACCCTCATATTTTTTATTTAATATGTAGTTGGTTATGAAAATATTTAGCACCATCTCAATGTTGAAGCTTGATGAGATGATGGGTCTATTAGTCTAAGAGGAGATAAGGCATAAAACTTCAAAATCCATTAAATATGCTTTGATAATTAGAGGTCATTTGAAGGAGAATGAAATAATAAGGAAGAAGGCAAGTGATCAAAATCTAAGGGAAGAATTAAGTCTCTTAATTGATCTAAGATCATGTATTGGAATTGTGACACAAATAGCCACACAAATAAGATTATAAGGATACTATGGACAAGAAGTCCAATTTAAAAATCATTTAGACTTGAAATATTTGAATCAAGATACTAGTGATGTGTTTGTTTTAACCTTACCATACATGTATTTTAGGATGCATGATTAATCAACTTTGGGGATTCCTTTTGTATGACTCCTGGTAGAGAGTGGTTTCTAAGTACAAGAACTTAAATGGTAGGATGGTTTATTTGGAAGAAAAATAATCTCTCAAGACCATCACTCATGGAATATTTATGCTCACTTTTAGAGATGGGATGACCCAAACCCTTTTTGGTGTTTTTTACATTTTGAGTTTTGTGAGGAACCTATTGTTAGTAAGGAAGATGAATGATATGGGTGTGCATGTAGTCTTCAATAAGGATGTAGTTTGGTGTGTAGATCCATGGATTTGTTTTAGGGAGTTAATTTGGAATTATGTTAAAACTTAATGTAAGCACCATAGTATGTAATATTTTTATGGACCCTAATTTGAGGAATCATAATATTTTTGTTAAGAAAAAAATACCATGGAATGAGAATATGGCCTACATTGGTGAGAAAGACCTTAGGACCTTGTAATGTAAAAATTTAGTAGAGGGGTTATTTGATTCTCCTTAGATATTAAATTTTGTGAGCATTGTCTATATGGAGAGCAAAATAATTTTAAGTGTTACTTGAGCTCTACAAGATCTATTTGGGTTTTAGATTTAATTTATAATGATGTATTGGATGTTGTTGATGTACCTTCATTAGGAAATCCCTATACAATGTTTATTTTGTTGGTGATTTCTCGAGGAAAAAAATGTATGCACTTCCCTAGGCATAAATTGGAGGTTTTCTTGAAATATGAAGAGTTAAAATCTCTTGTTGAGAACCAAACAAAGTAAAAAAACAAGGAATTAAACATGAATAATTATGGAGAAATCTACTCAATGAGTTTCATAAATTTTACAAGGAACATGGTATTGTAAATCATATAAAAAATTTATTAGTTTGTTAGTAGAATGGAGTTGCAAAAAGAATGAACAAGAAATTAATAAAGAGAGTTGATTATAAGTATGCTTAGTGGATTCATATTAGATAAAAAAATATAGGTGAAAGTTATAAGCAATTGTTATTTGATTAATAGATCAAGCTTGCATCAACTCTTGTGGATAAAACACCTAAGGACCTGTCTAGTATAGTAAGAAGCACTAAGACCTATACTAGTAAGAAGGATTTATCATAGAATATCAATATTTTTAGTTGTGAGGCATATGTACTTGTGCATAAGGATAAGAGTTCCAAGCTAGATTTAAAAGAATATAAGTGTATCTTCATCAAGTACTCTAGTGGATTGAAAGGGTACACATGTTGGAATCCTAAGAGTTGAAACTATATAGTTATAATGTGATATATAGGGAGATAATATCTTCTCATAATCCTTTGCAACCTAAAGATAGGGAGAAAACTATTGTGGATATGGAGCTAATGATTGAAGAGACTATACCTCAAGTTCAACTTAGAGAGATTCAACAAGGACTTGATGAGGATTTTGATTCATAAAGTGAGTTAGATGATTTAGATGAAGAATAAAAACCTTATAACCCACTCATAAGGAGGTCCATTTTATAGAGAAAGCAACTAGAATGGTATTTCTCACTTGATTTCTTTTGTATTTTTTCATTGTCTACTATTGATGATGAGCCTAGAAGTATGAATGAGGCAACAAAGTATCTATATAGGACTTACAAAAGGGCTATGAACGAGGAGATTAATTAGCTTAAGAAGAACAATACATGAGACTCGATAAAGCTTATTAAGGATAGGAAACTCATTTCTTGAAAATGGGTTTTCAAAAAAAATAATAATTTTGATGAAAAGGTTGAGAAGTAAAAGGAATTGTTAGTGGCTCAATGTTATTCCCAACTACAAGGAATTAATTTTGGTGATATATATACCATGTTAAGAAGCTTACATATATTATATTTTTTCATTTGTTGTTGCATTTGACCTTGAGCTTGAATAGATGGATAGTAAGACATATTTTTTGCATAGATATATGGTTAATCGAATTTGAGTAGGGTATTGTATATAGCCATTTATAGATTCTGATTGGGTAGGATATGTGTATATAAATTGGTCTATTGTGGTTATTATTTAACCTATTGAACATGGTGACTAGTTGGATGAGAAAAATATAGGTTCTGGTTTCTCTTTCAATAATAGAGGTTGAGTATGTGTCATCTATTCATGCCTCTAACAATATATTCTAGATTTAGAGATTATGTTTAGATATTGAGCCTAGTCAAGACCCAATGTTGTTTCAACATGAAAATTAGTGTCCATCGATGTGGAAAAGAACTAGACCTTTCATGTGTAGACTAAGCACACTGACATAAAATTTCATGTTGTTTGTGACATGGTAGACAATAAATGATTAATGCATATAGAATCTTCAACAATGAGAATGGTGTGCAAACCATAAGGATTCTCCATAGTCGATTAGTCTAGAAAAATGAATCATTTCATCTTTACTTTTTTTTGTAACTATAATTTTCATTAATATTCTCTTGCTCTTTTACATTGAAGGACAATGATAGGATTATATAGAGTATAATTTTTTTTGATACGTTTTTCCATTTCTAGTTTGAGGAATCTTTATTCATTATCTTGCTACTTGTAACATCCATTGTACTCTTTTTCCATTTCTATTTTTTTTTAAGGAATTGCCAACTTGGATGATGATCTTTTATTGCTTTGGGCTCGCATGGAAATGTTCATGTGGCATATAATTATATGGGGTGATGGCGAGCTAGATTGTAATCGGGTTGATGGTACTTTGCTTGAAGTCCGTAAGGGGAGGCGTTCGAAAATCATTACTTTCCTTTGCCATATTTCTGTTGCCACACAAATTGTGGGCATTTTTCTCTCCTTCTCTAGGTTTCTTCTTTTAGCTTGCAAGGTCCTCAAGATTTTGTCTTCTACAAATTCTGGGGCTAAGCTTTTGTCTTATGCAAATTCTGGCGCTATGGGTGGAGATAGGAATCACGTAGAGCCCTTTTCCTATGACTCTATTAAGAAAAATAATGAGGTTTGGAAAAATTTGGAGAAAGGTGGGTTAACACCTTATCTAGAAAGGTTGCATGGAAACAACCTGCAAGCAACAACTGTGTTTGCTAAAGCTTGGAATAACAAGGTATTGAAATTGGGGGGTACGGAGTTTGATGTGAATGAAGATTTCATTGCCAATATAACTGGGCTTTTGACTAAAGGTAAGAAGGTTTACAGGGACAAGAAGGAATCAAAGGTTGCCATGCATATTTTTTTCAAGGATAATGATGCTCAAGACCTTAAGTCGGCTAAGAGTGGAGGGCACCAGAGGAGCTCACTCAAAGCACTCTGGGGGGATGTGGCTGAGGAGCTAATGAGATACATAACCCTTGAGGGTTGATTTTCTACAGTAAATGCTTATCACTTTGTTCTTCTTAATCACTTTCACCACAAAAAGAAAAATTCATTTCCTTTTTATCTTCTGGCATCTTTGGAATCTGGGTTGAAGGATCACAAAAAGAATTCCAAAAACCCTATTTTGCATGTGGGGATAATTCTATTAATAACTGATTATGCTTAAGCCTTTGAGGTTGTCAAACCGCTTGCTACCCCTAAGGATAAACAAATTAAACTGGCTAAGGAGTATGACATAGTTTCTGAAGAAGAGCTGGTAGTAAGAAAGGGAAAAAGAGGAAAATTGTTCTCGAGGAGGAATCTGAAACTGAGGATGACTCTGATTATGTCTTAGACTCCCAAGCTTCTTTGGAAGTGGCCTTGTAGCCTCCAGATGTGGGAATTTCTGGTAAAGGAGAGTTGGGTCCTAATCTAAAGGGATACGAGACTAGTAGCAAGCAAAAATTTGATGATAAGCTGATTAATGTGGAAGCCCCTGCTACTAGTCAGAAGGAGAAGGTTGAAGAGGAGTCCCCACCATCCCCTATTGTGCAGACAAAGAGAAAGAAGGACCAAAAGGCTGACAGTAACAAGAAGTTGGCTATTAGGTCTGCAAGCCAGTTGTTGGAAATGCAAACGGACTCTCCCTTGAAGGATGCTGGCAGGAAGATTGCTATGGATTCCTCAGGTGTGGATGTGGCTACACTAGATAGAAGATAGTCTGCTACTAAAGATATCACTGATTCGGTCCACAAGCTTCAAATGTCGATCCTTGGTGGTAAAGGTAAGCAGATTTGTGTTAGTCAGGATAAAGTTAGCTCTTTTGAGGAGGATACTGCTGTGAGTAAGGATGTGTTTAATTTTGATCATGAGGATATCTCTAATGTTCTGGGGATGGCTAAGGAGAGTTCTATCTCTTTGTTTAAATTGGTTAAGTGGTTGTTTCATCAACTTAATATGAAGAATGTTCAGATTCGTGGGGTTGTGGGTAATGTAGTACCCCTCCGTTTTGCTTATGTTTTCCTGACAGTGTGTTTTTATTTTGATAGATCTTGATACTTTGTTTTTGTTATATTTGATTGCTGACAGTGGAGTGATGATGTATTTTTTTTATGATGTGATGATACACTATTTGGATGATGATTATTTGTGACATGCTTTATGTTAGCATAGATATTTATTTGAGATGATATTGCTATATATATGCTCATGGTAGTTTAATTGATAATTTATTTTGTCAGTTTGTTGTGACATTGTATTGGTGAAGAGAACGGTATTGCATCACTCGCTTGCGAGTGCCCTGTGATTTCTGTGATTTTCTCTTCCCCGTGTGTTTGACTTATGATGTATATACATGTACGACATTTGTTTGATTGCAGGATTGCAAGTACATGACATCGACTCCACTTGGTTTCACAAGTCTGAGTGTGTCCAAGCTCAACGGTATTGCTGATTGAGAGATAGTAACGAGGTTTTTCCTAGTCTAGCCACAAACCTAGTCACAGTGTGTTGTTAGTTTATGTCCGGTATGTTTGGTTGTCACGTCTACGTTTGCCTTGTTAATTGTTATTTATTTATGCAAGGTTTATTTTATGAAATTAATATTAGAATAATGTTCTTAATGATTAAGTGCTTATTTAATTAATTCTAAATAATGTTGTTAAAAGCTTTTTGTTTTATTTAATTAATTAAAATAATTTATTCCTTGTGATTAAATTTATTTTATTATGTAAATAAATTAATTGATTAAATTTACGGGTTAAGTGAATGGATTAAATATAGTTTGGATGCTATTATGTGAATTGGAATTTTAAATTTGCATAAAGTAAATGATATTAATTTTTGAATTTTTAAATTAATTAAATAGCATAAATTCTTTATAATTATCAAAAGAAAATATCTAAAAGTTACTTAAAAGATATTTTAGATTAGCCATGTGTGTGAGTAAAATGAAATGCAAAAACTCTTGTTGAAAAATTATTCTCGAAGAGAATATTTGCCATAACTGTGAAAGCCAAGAAGTCACTTCACGGAAGAGGAAGAAAGAGGAAAGGGGCTAGGAAATTGTTTTGGTTAAAAAAATGAAAAAAAAAAGAGAAAAAATAAAATAAAATTGGAATAGGTTCTCAGGGAATATTTTTGGCTCAATATTTTGCATCTTTTTGGAAGTGGAGATTTTGGAAAGGGCTTTGGAAATTGAACTCAGAAGGCTCAATCCTTCAATTCTTCAAGCTTCAGAAAAATAGGTTCCTTTGCTATTTTTTTTTTTTGTTGATTTGAAAAGATTGCCTGTACAAAAAAATTCAATTTAGTAGAAGCTTTGTTAAATTTATTAAATGGAAAGATTGCCTGAAGAAGAAGATTTGATTAAAGCTTTTGTAGGAAAAAATTGTTGAAAGCTTCTTTGTAGAAAAATTTGATGAAACCTTCTTTGTAGAAAAATTTGTTGAAAGCCTCTGTGAAAATTTGTTGATAACCTTTGTGTGTAAAATTACCATGAAGATTTTGTGCTTCTGTAGAAAATTTTACAGTAAAATCAAAGAGCCTCATAGAAAATTATCGTTAAACAATAGGAAATTTCAAAAGAAAACAAAAGAAAACCTATGCAGATTTGTAAATGAAATTTTCTAGTTAAATTGAGAAAATTGAAACCTCTCTGAAATTTTCTAAATATTTCCTGTAGATAATTATCATGTTTTCCCCAATTTATTCTATTTATTTGGGAAATGAAATCTCTGTTAATTTTGAAAATCTTCTTGTAGAATTTTTTATGGAAATATTCTGCCCGTTAGAACATTTGAGTTGATTATTTTTATATATATATTTGAAGACATACATATACATATACAAAATATATATATACTTTTGTGTATACCCATATAAATCATTCTAGTGAAATTTTATTATATTTTGAGGAAACTCGTCAGTAAATTTTGTACGCGATGTTATTGAAATCGCAGTTTTAAAATAAAAAAAAGGAAGGCGATGGGGGGGCTACCCCCATAGCTGTTCCCCCTTTTAATTATATATTATATATAATATATATTATTATAATATATTTTATATATAATATATATATTGTATTTATATATATATATATATTTATAAATTGTTAGGAAATTAATAATTGTAAATTTGTTATTGATAATTAAATAATATAAATAATTAAATAAATATTTAAGTATAAATATTTAAATGATTATTTTATTATGATGAATGCGATAAGTGCATGGATTAGGAATTTAATTTACAATGAAATATTTTAAATAGAGAAATTGATGTTTACTATAATGTGTTATTGCGAAATTAGAGATAAACAAAATGTTTTAAATTCCTTATTATCTGAGAATGAAATTATATTTAAGATAATTAATTTCAAGTATAAAGTTATTGATTTAATTGGATTTAGGAAATCCGAATATTAGATCATTTAATTGCTTGAATTGTTTTTAAGTTGTTATCTCTCCTGTGCATGTTATATGGGAAATTTGAATTAATTAAGTCTTCCAGAGGAACTTATTTTATGTGGGGGTAGTTTGTGTTATGGATTGATCTTTTGAGTTAACTTGGGTAGTGCACATAGTTCTTATTCAGTTTAGACACTTGGTTCTATGAACGGGTTGTGTCACCTATTGTATTAAGTTGATATTTGTTGTTCATATGTGTGCACCTTGTCTACCCATAGTTAGTGGAATTAGTTTCCTTATGTTGTTATTAGGGGAGTGGATCTTTATGAGGGTTGACACACAAAGTGGTGCCTAAGTAACTCATGTAGAGTTAGTCTAATAAGTGAAAACTAAATCAATACATTAGGTAGTATTTAACTAGATTAATTATGCCTCGCTCATGGACTCAAGGGCTAGTTCAGACTTGGGGATGAGTCGAGAAGGCCTGGAATGGCAAGATCATTATCTTGTCTTTATGAAAGATAATCGATTCTGCATTAGATTGCATGTGGGGCCAGGTTTCATAAGAGGTTACCAGGGTAACCCAAGATGGGGGCCGAAACCTAGGAAGATTCACCTAAGTAACCCATGCAACTTGGTGATGAAACTCCACCTATAATAACAATATCCTTTGTGAATTTAAAATACTTGATCCTTTAGTTCTGAAAACGATGTGTCTATTATGTTGAGCATTATACTTGTTTAGTTTTATTTGAGTTGCTTGTGTCTAGAGTTTGTAGGTTATGTCTAGGGAACCTTTTTACTATCTCCTAGCACGGGGGGTGGGCCTTTGGGTACCACTTGGTTGGGTGGAATATGCACCTTACACCGTTGGGTCCCCAGTTCTTGTTTGTGGCGACAGGTACTTCTTGATTGGAGAGCTCGCATGTGGATATGTACTTTTTCTTATGTCTCATTTGTATCAGTTAGATACCTTGATTATGTATTATTCCTTAATTGTAATCGAGGAGAATTTTTGTAACTTGTAATTGTACACTTTTGTATGACCTATCTCATTTGTGAATGAGTATTGTAATTCTAATATCAAATGAAATGTAGAAATGAATCATTATTGTATCTCATACCTTAAGTGATGTAATTTATTGTTATTGAATTTGTGTTCTTAAAGTTTACGAGAATTAACAGTATGTAATGTTTGGTTACTTTTATTAATTATGGGTCTTGTAAGTAGTGCGTTGTTGTGTGTCTTAGGGAATGTATGCATTAATGATGTTCACGTTACATGTAATAATACACCTTTTTAAAAAAAATATTACAATTCCATAGTGATTGCAACATTCCTTAAGGTTACGTGGCAGGGCATTACAAGTAAGGTGGGCAAGTCTTCGACTTAGAGTCAAATTGATGAGCTATTTGACTCTTTAAAAACTGTTGCTGAGCAAACCCTCAACATGAAGCAGATGTTAGAGCTCAAAATTTTGACCCTCGAGGACCAAATGGAAATGCTTTGTGCCAATTTGGAGAAGGGCGGGGAAGGGAATAAATCTGTCAAGCATGACTTTTTTGGCATTTCTCCCACTATGATTATGGCCAAGAAGAGCAAGGAGATGGTTCCTGGTGGGGTTGTTGCTACTGGTGGTAGGTCTGCGGATGAAGATGTTACTGTTAATAAGGATGGTTATGGGTAGAATGTTTTGATTAGTGAGGTGAATTTGGGTGGTCCTAGTGTGCGTATGCATAATAAGACCAAGATGCAAGGTGGGGCTCTTGCTAAGGAAACATCTAAAGTGATGGATGACCTTCAGAAGACTGGGACAAGCAACATGGAGGCTACTACTATCCTGAAGAATATGTAGTGCTGCTGGTTTTGTTCCTGCTTTTTGGCTGATGTTGCACTGATGGTGTTTTATTTTTTGGCTGCTATGTGCCTATTGTAGTTATCTTTTGATACAAATGTTTCATTTTGTAAAGGGTTTTGGGGCCCCTTCAAAACTTGATTTACCTCTAATAAAAAAATCCATTGTACCCTATTTATTTTTTAATGTGAATAGAAGTATCATTCGTATTTGGTAAGAATATTCTACTTTTATAATTTGATTGTGTGTTGTTTCATTATTCTCTTATTTTTGTGTAAGTAATATATAATCCCATCTTTCTCAAGATCCCTCAAACCACTTAGGATTTGGATCATTGGTATTATAGAAATGATTTTCACACATTAGTACAAATATGCACATAACAACAAAAGAAAGGTAATTATCTTGTTGGTTTCACTTTTGAGGATCTAAACGAACATTATAACAAGATAAACAATGGTTTATGTAAAGAAAATAGAGTAAGTGTGTATACGAATTCAAAATATGATCAATTATGCCCTTAAAGAACAACACTAGGAATTGTTTAGAGAATTTTGTGAACTAAGGTGTCAACTTGGGTCAATGCCACAATGCACCAAAAAACCTATTGTTGTAAAACCTCAATTCCATTTAGAGTGCAATTCAACTTGGAAATATCAGTGTTTAAAGGTAAAATTGATGTCATAATGTTAGATAGAGGTGGTAATTAGAAGTTTATTTTAATTTCAATCAATTTAGTGATATAGAAAAGATTTCTTGTGTGACATTGAAAATCCATTTTAGTGTCCCATTAGTAGTAAACATTTGGTGTGAAAGGTATCTTGAACCAACTTGAACATGTTATTCCTTTGTCACCATGCTCTACAAGAGGAATAATACCCCATCATACACCATGAGGATGAACATATGCAGTTTTAGTCATTATGTCAACATGAGGAATAATTAGTTGATGAATATATTGATGAGTTTCATGACTACAAGTTATACACCTACATGAGAACATCCCTAGGAAACACAAAGTCATTAAATATATAAGTAGGCTATCACCTTAAATTTGTACAAAAGTGTAGTTCTTGAATTATAAGATAATGGGAAGCATTTCATGATGCATCTAAAATTGAAGGTAAGGTCAAACACTAGTAAAAAAAATCATAGAAGAACAATCTAGCATAGAAATATACTCCAAGTTTTTATGTAGAAGTAAAATCCCCCTTGGAAAAATAAAAAGTAAAATTCAAAATCATCTTCTCTCAATGTTTAGGCCTCAACATCATCTACACCAAGCAAATACAAAGCTAAGAAGAAAGAACATGGTGATAAGTTTTATCATCACCACTGCACTAGTTCCTGTACTAATGTTGAATGTCATGCACAAGAACCTCTTATTATACAAGCTACATTATATCGCACACAATATAAGGGTATTGATCAAGCCCAACATCATGTCTTACCACTAATTCCATGACAATTGAAACTTTGGAGGAATGTGAATGTCTCTTCCATACAAAGTGTTTGGTTAATAAAAAACAATGCATGCTATCCATGAGAGTAGAAGTAAAATAAAATCAACAAACAAGATGCAATCAAGTTCTTGGTTATTTCCATTGAAGCACACCTAAGACCATACTCTCTGGGATGGTTGTAGTAAGAGAAGGATATTATTTCTTTCTCTAAATATTGATACTTTCTACACAACAACTTAGTGTTGGAAGATATCTTCATAATTTTTCTTTCCACAATAATTTGCTAGAACTATGCTTTCTCTAATACCGCTTGATATAGTCATAGATGGAGGAACAAATCAAAGACTCTCTAGCCATGTAGCCTTAACACAACCACTCAAAATCAATGCACAAAAAACCGTAGTTATCAATATAACAGCACAATAATCAATTGGAATCCATACATTAATACTCCATAGTTTGAAGTAAATAAATAGTTTCTACCATTAGGGTTCACAATCCAAAATAGACCTTAGTATTGAACTAAAAATCAAGAACTAAACATTAGTGTATATTCAAATAAAACTAATGTCTAGGGATTACTTTTTCTTGGTAAATTTTTATCAATTATTTTTATTATTAATCTTTAAATGAGATTAATTGCAATGAATTGAAAACTCATTATTTCTTACAATGAAACAATGTTTGATTAAACAATAATTTTTTTGATAAAAATATAATATAATCTATGATTTTTAGAAATATTATAAAGAGGGATATGCATTTTGACCCCAAAAAATGTGATATGAAGTTGTAGTTTTTGTGTAGTAAATTTGTTCCATTTGGTTTGGAGGAAAAATATTGCATAGGTTCCACATAAGGGGCTTCAATATAAGGGGGATTTAGATTAAAGTACTCTTATATTAGAACAATTCAAATGCAAGAGGTACATTAGACCGAGGATTATATGTAATAGAGTCACAATTAATAGGCACATCATCCACTTTCTTCTTAAGTTTATCAAATTCCTTCAATAGTATATGCAACATAGAGGTGGGGATAATAGTGGTATGCAGAGCATGTGAAACAATATATGGGATAAAGAGAGGTTAATTTATAATAGGTAAACACATAATTTGGTAGAAGGAGAAGCTACACTATGAGGTAAAGTCATCATAGGACGAGGAGTGGTATAAGAAACATAGGTGTAGGGAATGTTGATAGTAGACACATGGGTATGATTATATGTAGAAGGATGAGAGTTAAGAAAAAATAACGGTGGAGGAAAATGTGATGGTGATAATAGAGGGAGGAATTATAGAGAAATGGGTTACACTAGGAGAACAATATGAGTGGTAGAGGCCATGCAAGTGGCAAGTGTAAGATGATTTCAACGGTTAATTCTATTTGGTATAGAGGTATATCTAGAAATTATAGAATTAACCCAAGAGATGGAGGCATATATATGAAGGTGGGGAATCAATACATGAAAATGGGTGGAACTATGTATATGATGAATTCTTGGTAATGGTGAATGTAAAGGAATACAAAATAAGGTTAAATATGTGGAAACATGTATAAATGGGATATATAACAAGAATGCACCACTTATTCATATATAATTCCATTAACACATTCTATAAAATAGATGTAAAATCAAATGGGAATTGACACGTGTATGCAAATTTCATCTTTACACCACTATGATAATACATTTATTCAATAAATCATATTCTTTATAACATAGAATAGTTCTTATTATTTATTGTCCAAAAAATTATGTCATTTGTTCATGTATTTTAGGACAATTGAATTAAAATAAATAATAATAATCAATAATAACAACAAAAAATAAACAAGACATAAAACTATAGTCAAACAACCATAAATAAATATAACTATAGTAAAAAGAACAAAAACAAGCTAGCACTAGTAACTACAAGGGATCTCATAATCAAGTGGTTGGAATGTCAAGTGGTTTAGAAATATGAATGATTTAATCTTCATTGATGTTCTCTCGATCCTTCAAATTGAGCAATGATGATGATAAATGTATAGTGTAGACAAACTCGTTTGATGTGTTTCCCTCTTTTTTGGTCTTAGGAATCGTCATTCCTTATCTTTCTACTTGTAACATCCGATATTTCCTATAATCCATTTCTAAATATAAATAAAAGTATCATACATATTTTTCAAGAGTATTCTACTTGTATAATTTAATTATGTGTTGTTTTATTAATCTCTTGTTTTCTTGCACACAATTTATAAATTTATCTTTCTCAATATTGTTTGTCCCTCAAATCACTTGGGATCTAGATCATCAAAATTAGATGATTATCACACACCAATACAGATTCACACAGAAGAAAAAGAAAGGTTGTCCACTTGATTCAACTTTTGAGAATTTAGATGAACATCATAGCAAAAAAATGGCTCCTGTTAAAAAAACACTATGAGTGTCCGTATACATTCAAAAAATGATAAATGATGTCCTTTCAAGACATAATAGAATGAGCTCTTCACATAATTCCTTGGACTCAAGTGTTAACTTGGATTCAATGCCACAATGCACCAAACAACCTATTCTTATGCAACATCAAATTGTTGTCAAAGAGCAAGTCAACTTAGATATCTCAATGTTTAAAGGTAAAAGTAATGCTATAATGTTGGATAAATAGAAGTATATTTTTATTTCAATTGTTTTAGTGATGCAAACAATATCTATTTTAATGTTGAAATACACATTTTAGTGTCCCACTATTGGTAAACAATCAACATGTAACATGAAAGGGACTGCAAGCCAATTTGGACAAGTGATTCCTTTGTCACATCATACTTTGTAGGAGGAATAATAACCCCTCATGTTATAAGGATGAGTACATAATTTTTATTAGTTTTGTCAATGTAAGGTAGAATTATTTGATGACTACATCGATAAGTTACATGATTACTTTATACACCTATATGAGCACATCCCAAGAAACATAAAGTGATCAAATATATAAATGGTTTATCACCTTACATCTATGCAAAAATAAAGCTCTTGACTTTAGAGATAATGGGAAACCATTCCACAATGCATCTAAAATTGAAGGTAAGATCAAATTCAAGTAGAATTTTTCTTCACACAAGAACAAGCTAGCACAAAACTCCAGTCCAAATTTCTTAGTGTAGAAGAAAAATCTCCTTATGCAAAAGCAACAGTAAAATTTAAAATTATCTAGATACTAAATGCTAAGGCCTCAACATCATCTATACCAAGCAAAGACAAAGATAGTAAAAAACAAGGTGATAAATTTTATCATCCCCAACATACTAGTTCCCATAGTGATGTTGAATGGTGAGAACAACAATCACTTATCATGTAGGCTATAGTAGATCTCACACAACTAATGAGACTTATCAAAGGTCATATTGTTTGACCACTAGTGCCATGCCAATTGAAAATTTGGAGGAAAGTGAGTGTCTCTTCCATACACAATGCCAGGTTAATAGACAAATAATACATTTCATCATTGATAGTGAAAGCCAAAAGAACATCATAGCACAAGATGTCGTCAAGTGTTTGAGTCTTTCCATTGAAGCACAACCAAGTCCATACTCTTTGGGATGCTTGAAAAAGATAATTAATATTACTACTTGTTGTCACAGAAGTGTGCACCCTTACTGAGTTGATAGAATCACTTAGCCACCTCATGAAACATGGAATGATCTCTCTGATTGTGGGCTAAGATGGTGGAGATCAACCTCTAGAGAGGGATGGTTCCCTTGGTTTAATCACCTAATCTAACCTATGCTATTGCTGCTTTCTGAGAAAAGAGAGAAGGAAAACATGAAATGAAACCTAAACTCCTAAGGTGATGCACCAAAATATTCTTTCAAACCTACACTGTTGTTTGGACTCACAATATGACCAAATGAACAAGTTGTTTCATGCACAACTCAGGTTTCTACACACTTACACATCAATATTTCATAGGAAAGATGAGGTCTTTTTCAACTTTAAAAGGAAAAAACAACTATCTTCACAATTAGAAGTTTCTGAAAACTATTATCATAACCTATGACCTGCATAAGGCATGCATATATTTGCAAAAAGGTGCTGAAGGAATGAGACATACATTGAGGATTGATATCAAATCATAGAAAATAAATCTATCATTCATATTTGCACACAAAAAGCAGATTGGAGAAGGCAAAATACTTGTCTTTTATTGATCAAAAGAAGTGCTACATGTAATTGTGTAAAAGTCTGAAAGTGGAGTTACATTTGTTGCTCGAGCTAGAAAGAACTTGAAAAAGTTACAAGGCAAAGCCGGAAGAGAAAAGAACTAGTCTAAAATCTACCCTTAGGCTTGCCTTTATGCTGTTCAACAGTTGCTACATGATAGGATCATGTGTTTGAGATATGAAAGGCATGTCTTCACTTTATCTTGCTGGGTCAAACTCCTTTGGGCGTCCAAAACAAAAATCCCTATTTTGCAGCCCTCTAAAGTGGTCCAAAAGGTGTTTGGATGAAGATAATTTCATACTTGACCTTAACCACCATCAAAGGCTCCTAAAATAGCTCCTAGATGCTTGTAGGTGCTTCAAACTAAGTCAAAATTGCCTCCTAGATATGCTCCAACCACTGCACACCTCATTCAACTGCCCTAGATGCTTGGAACTACTCATTACTTCCCTCAAATTGTTTTGAATTTATCTCCAGGTCTATAAGACATGTGAAAAGAGGTTTGAAAGTGAATAAATGCCCTATCTTTGTCATTGGATCAGTGAATTTTGGTCTCTAAACTGTCATCTTCTTCTCATCATTTGCATAGGCCCAATTGACCTTAACATGCTGATCAAATATGTGTCTTCTATTAAGTCTTAATATGGAATTTGCAGCTTTGCATCCACCATATCAGACACACCCTTGTTCATTCATGACTATCAAAAAGTTCCTCTCTAATATTTTGCCACTATACTTTATCATTGTGTTTTCCCTCACCTTCAAAACTGTCCTTCATTAGACTTTGATTGTCCCTTTAGCCCAAAGTGACTGCCCTTTGATGGTTGACTACTCACTTGTCCAAAGTGACTATCTTTTTTACTAAACAAAGGGTGATCCCACAATACTGGTTTACAATTTTTGGCCAACTTGGACACTAAAATAATTTTTTCTAACTAAATCTTCACTTTCGGGCACCTATAGTAGCTAAACCGTGAGGAATTTGAAGATGATACAAACTAGTGATTTGTGACATTTTGTCTGTAGATTCTAAATATATTTTTTTCAAAATTTTTGGAATCAGATTGCTCTTATTTTTCCATCTCCTTTGAAAATATTTTTTTTTCAATAAACATTATTTTTAAGGAGTGACGCTCATCGTATAATACATAATTTTTTTTCCATGAAGGATCAAATTCTAATTTTTTCGAATTTAGATTTGTAACTATGATATCTAGTGCTTCCAATTGGTTTTATAGTGTTTAATTGAATATTTTTTCCTTAATCAAGTTTCAAAGGCAAACCAATTACAATTTAGACATAGGCGGACCGTATAACGCGTAACTTTTTTTGTATGTATCAAAATTCATTTTTTTTTGTTGGATCGAAGACTTCAATATCTGGTGCACTCATAATTTTCAATTTTTTTTTTGACAATCTGCTATTTTTCCACCTATGTAGAACAAATAGCTTGATTTTTAGTGAAAAACCTATGTATAATAAAACCAAAAAAACAAATACATAATAAAACCAAAACATATTAAAATTATATTAGTTGGATAGCTCGTTCCGAGGACTACCATCATCTAGTTGGGTCTATGAAGTCTCCTCCATTTTCATCCTCAACCCAAGCTTCGAAGCACAAAATTCTAGACTGTTTTGGTGCCAGAGGGTGAGAAGGTAGGAAAAGGGGGGTTTGGGCGAACCAGGGGGGTTTGAGCCAACCCCCTTTCAAAAAAGGTTTTCTTTGTGTTTCTTGGTAAGAATGGTGGGACCTTCCATTGATTGGGTTCACTCGAACCGAGGTTCTATCGAACCCTCTTTTGGTTCGCTCGAACCAAGAAGTTTGTTTGAACCCCAAAAACCAATTTTTTTGCATGGGGTCAGTTTTTGCAACTTTTCCCTCCTCACTCGAATTGTAAACCACTTTTGTGGGTTTACCCCAAACCATAATCATATTTAGTCCATTGTCAAATACTTTAATCACAGTTCTTTGAAAAATTTGTGCATTGTTCAAAACCACAGTCATCTTGTGGTGAGGTCACTTTGCAAACCTTTTCATCACTAGATTGGACCCTAAGACTGTCCTTTATTGCACAACCTTTACCTTTTGTACAAACTTAACAATCTCATTCACAATCCTTTGTGATCAAGGTAACTACCCTTTATGGCATGATCACTACCCATTGTTATTGCCTGCTAACCACTGTTCATTATTCATGAGTGCCAAAAGCTCACCATATTCTTTATTCAACAAACCCAAACTATGAGTGAACAAAGGCATGCCTAAGTCTATAGTCTCATCACTATGATGACTAGCTATGTATAAGGGTCTTTAGTGATAATGCTACTCATTGAACACCATGCTATCTTTGTGTCATTGCAAAGTTTTTCTTTTGATTTGTCACTTTGTACCTTGCCACTTTAAAATCACTGAAGCATGAATAAAATCTGTCCTTTGTAACATAAGAACATTGAACTTTGCCTTCTCTCTCATTGAAATGACTGTCCCTGCCCTTTATCTTTGTTATAACAATCCTTTCTTTACCCACTACTACCCTTTGTCTTTGTTACCTTTACTACTGTCCTTTAAATGCCTAGCAATCATTGCATTCCATGAGACCAAGTTTATGAACATTTAAACATTTTATCAAAAATTGTTGTGCAATATCTATCTTGCCACATTTTGCAAACATTTCAATAAGAACAATCCCAACAAAAACATCTATCTACCTATTGTCATATATATATTCATTTGCCTTTCCTTCACTCATTTATTTCTCTATGTCTCTTTCTTCATGACATTTGAAGTGCATTACTGTGATTGTTGTATCTTCCTAGACCCTTCTTTGTCTTTGCCCATCGCCTTCCAATGGTCTGCCCTTTATATGATTGTCCTTCCTCAATTTATGTTCATGCACACATAGTTTCATGGTATCTATATCCATTTTAAGGACTTGGTTATAATATTATGGTGTGTAAGGGGGAATTGGAAAGATGGAAATACAACAATGAAGTTAGATGAATGAAATAAAAACTAGTTAAATCCCAACCTACTCATGAAATGCGATTGTAAAACAATGAATTCAATAAACAATGTTAGCATAAATGAGAACATAAACAAATTTAAAACATTACAATTTTACCATCCCATGTCAAAGTGTGTTCGTATTGATAACGGATGTTGGGTTACTTGATCAATACGAAGCCTCCATTGTTGTTGAAAGCTTTCAAAAGGTAGTAGTAGTAGCGATTTCAAATGCAAGTGTGTTAAATGTGCTTCAATGGTTATTTTGACATAACCTCTCCACAAATTCTCTAGATTATTCAATCGTTTGTGAGAAAGATGAAGGTTGTTTTATAGATTTTTAGGTTTCGAATGAATGATCGAGATGCAACAATGAAAGATCATGATCAACGGTTGAGAACCGTTTAGAGGAAATAGATGGATCAGTTAACTCCTCATATTGATCCAATTAAAGATTTTAATTGAATAATTAGTGGGATTAGATTGAATGATTCATGGGATTGAAAAAAATAGGTTGAGTGTTCAATGGGATTAAAGAAGTCAAGTTGAGTTAAAAAATAGATTGAGAAATCAATGGTAATGATTTGTTCAATCAAGATATGTGAGGATGTATTAATTAATTTAATTAATATTTTGAAAGGAATATGCAAGTTGCATTTAACTTTAACAAATAAAAATATATTTATTTGTTGACCATGTTGAGTGATTTTGAACAATTGATTTAATTATTCGAATTTAGAGAAGAGAAAGTGGCTTAATTAAATAATTAAAGATAACTATTTAATTAATTTAGACAAATAAGTAGTGTTAGTGACATGATTAAATAACTTGCATTTATTTAATTAATTAAAAAAAGGGGTTAAATTAGGACATTTATTAAATAAATACGATTTATTTAATTAGTTGATGATTGAGAACGAATTAATTAAATAATGTTAAATCACTTAAATAATAAATGAATAAAAAAATTGATAATAATTAAATAATAATGTATTATTTAATCATTTAGAAAAGAAAGGTGAGTTAATTAAATAGTGTTGTTGGCCACTTAAGACAACTTAAGATATCTAGGTATGGTTGTCCCTTTACCGGTTCACTGTCCATTTTGCAAAAGATTGTTAATATTCTTTATAACCTTGCTCTTTTCCTTCATAGAGGCTACCACTGTCCTGATGATACTGTCACTGCCATCTTTTGTCTTCATAGTTCATATGGCCTTCTATCATTTTGCAATTGTTACACAACCCTCATGACTTTTAGCATGTCGGTTATCTTTTGGCATTCATTTTGTTGTTCTATTTCCATGTCAAACTTCAACAGTTGATCATATACTAACTGTTTTTCCTTTCTCCAAATCTCTTTTAATTGTTATTTACCAAAAGATACTTCCATTTGTATGGCAGTGATAGATACTTCCCTGCAAGATAACTCTACACACATCACACTTAGAGGTTTCTTCAACTCCTTATACCTCTATGCTTCTTTGCCCAGGCCTGTGCATCAGCTTAACCTAAAGTATCTGAGGCAATGGGAGCTGAATTTCAGGCACCTTATTTTAAGGGAACCTCAGTGTCAGATCAATACACAGCAAGACTGAAATAATCTGCGCAACAGAGCAGACCACAGGTTCCAGTATCTTCCAACACCCGAGATTCCTTTCTACTTCAATGTGATCCCAAAGAATCAAACATCGAGAATTTTCATTTGCATGATCTTTTACAACAGTCCAGGAATAAGATAATATGGTTGGAAATCAACCCTGAATTGATACCTCAATTCAAGCATCTGGATTCTGAATCCAGACAAGACCTTGTAAAATCCACCATCTGCCTGGTTTACAGAATTCTTCATGTTTTGATCCAACAATTCTTTTGCAGACTCTCATGCAATTCCATGATCAATTTGTAATGTAAACAGAGTAGTTGATGCACCAGACATTTGATCCACATGTACAGTCTTTGGCGAACCCTGTAGCTTTATAAGGTTAGCTTTAATGCCAAGTATTCGACCAGAAGGTTTCTCTGTATCTGGCAATGCATCCCTAATGAATCCCACTGAGGTCAATGCTGCCCTTACCTTCCTCTCCATATATCAATGTGTTGAGCATTCACGCCTGTTGTTTCCCTATTCTGTGCATGCTTCCAGTGATCAAATGCTGAAACTGTGGCCAAATGGTCACTATAACCCCATACATTGCTATTAGCTCCATCTTTGCTGCAAAGGCTCCCTTTCTGTGACAGTAAGCTCATCTTTTAATAGTTTGGCATAATTTGTTAAAACATGGAAAACATTTCTTTATTATAGCTGACTTACCCCCTTCTAAATCTTCTAGTTCCTCTTCCCTTACAATGCATGCAACTTCTTGGCCCTTGAGCTGAGCTTCCAATGCTTAGTGCAGACCCTTCAAGCACAACTATTGGAGCAAGACCTTGAAATTCTCCTAGATTAGACTGAAGCAAAGACTACATTAAATGATCCCACCTCAGTGCAATTTGTGCTGCAGTTTTATTGTATTTCTTCGCTAGAGTCTGAAGACACGGATCTTCTAAGCAAGATACAGAACCAAACCATTCTATATTGACTGTACCTTCTCCAAGAGGAGTATGAGCAGTAACTGCAATGTTATGCGCATACTGTCATCTCATAAAACTGCCTTTTGCATGTGTCACATCCATGATACCATACAGAACTTGACCATATGTAGGGTTTGATAAGGGTTTACAAGCCTTATGATGAAGGTTTGCATGGCTTGATACATTATGGATCTGAAAAGGGAAAAAGAAAACTCCAGATCTAACGAGGAGACTACATGAAGACCAAATAATATCCTCTTAAAAACTTTAACATAGGTATAGATACATTGTCAATGACCAGACTCCTCAAAGTTGATGCGAAGTTAAGATACTACAGGGGTTTATTGAAATGTTCAGCAGTCAAAACAGAAAGAAAGATATATGCAGACCAGATCATCTTACCTCCTACACAAAGCCTTCTGATGGAGTTTCAAATTCCATTACCAATTGTTATCAGTGATCTTTCAACTCTTGAATGGTCCCTCTATCTGAACATTTAGGGTCTCTTCAATCTGCGTTACCTCTTGATGATTTGATGTGTTGCTGCAAACTGCCCTTTCTTCCTCTTGACATGCCATTTTTTTCTCCTGCAACGTGACCTACACACAGCCTTCAATCTGCGTTACCTCTTGGTGATTTGATGTGTTGCTGCAAACTGCCCTTTCCTCCTCTTGACATGCCATCTTACCTCCTACACGAAGCCTTCCGATGGAGTTTCAAATACCATAACCAACTGTTATCAGTGATCTTTCAACTCTTGAATGGTCCCTCTATCTGAACATTTAGAGTCTCTTCAATCTGCGTTACCTCTTGGTGATTTGATGTGTTGCTGCAAACTGCCCTTTCTTCCTCTTGACATGCCATTTTTTACTCCTGCAACGTGACCTATTTCTTCTCCTTCATTCTCAACGTGCTCTTCAAAAGCAAAACCCTAACAAACTTTCCCTTAAAATCCTTGACCTTTTCAAAACCACTTCCCTCCTTAACTCTTACTCCTGGAAATTGATGTAAGAATTCACACAGTTAATCCAGATTGTTCACTATATTTCACAAAATCAAGATATCTGCAAGCTTATCATAACTAAAACTGCCCTTTTAAAATAAGAAAATATGACCTTATCCCTAAAAATGGACAAAACACCTTCAATAATTTGTGGCTTCCAAACATACTTCTTTTTCAAAATCCCTCAATCAAGACTACAACCCCTTTTAAAATGACATGATCAATTTGGCCAAAGGCTATTTTAAATCAAGGAGTAAAATAGATTAACACTACTTTCACTAAATATTTTGGTACCTTCTATCCAAACAACTTAGTGTTGGAAGATATCATCATACTTTTAGTTTCCTCGACACTTTACTAGAACTATGTTTGCTTTGATTCCATTTGATACAACCGTGAATGAAGGGTCTAGTGAAAGACTATTCAATAATGTAGCCTTAATGTAATGATGTTAGGATTAAGGTCCCACTTACCTTGCAATCCTATGTATATTTTATATGTCTCCAACACTCTTGGAGGATATCCTTAGATGCCTAGGGTGTAATTGGAGAAATAATTTATAATATTTATTCTTTTAGATTTTTGGCATTTGTTGTCATACACATTCATAAAAGAAATAGAGTACAATGGTGGAAGTTATGATTGGCATTGAGGTCATTTAAGGCACTTTCCCATGAACTAAAGAAAAAAATTGAGAATATTGTTATGATGGATGAGACCCACAGGAGTTAGTGGACTCCAAAATGGAGCACTAGACACGAGGATGTGAGTTATTGAGGATTTGTTGGCCAAATATACTTTTATAGTTACATTTTATATTTTTGGATTCATTAATTGAGCCCATGTGACACCCATGTGAAGTTATTTGATGCATCTACTATTTTCAAAAAATTCTCTCTAAGGGGTTTCTCATGATACTTGTTTGGTTTAGGTATCTATTATTTGAACAAAACCATTTATGGTTTTGTCCTCTCTCCTTGCCTATATATTGGAAGTATGAGATGGTGGTTTCATACCATTGAACATAGAGTGCTATCAGAGTATAGAGTGTTAGTGTGTTGATATCGTCTCATATACATTGAAGAATAATACATGTCCTTTTTCTTTGGTAGATTTTTTTCTTGAAATAATTTCTTCACCTAAATCCTATGTCTATATGGTTTAATGATTTTATTGTGATTGTCGATTTATGCATCTAAATAATTTTCTTTTATGGTAATCCTAGATTATAAAATATATATTTTAGATTTGCATACACTTTGTATAAGATTTTACTATAGTAGTTTTACCTTGTTTGTAAACAAATTAAATTCATAATCAATGCTCAATGAAATGTAGTTATCAATGTGCAATAATATGACAATAAACTTGAATCAATACATTTAATAACTTACAATCCAAATCACATCAAAAGTTTTTTCCACTAGGGGTTACAATCCAAAATAGACCTTAGTTTGGGATTACAAATCAACACCTAAACATGAGCACACGTCTTGAAATGAAACTAATGTATGGGGCTTACATTTTTTTGATAATTTTTATTGAATATGTTTTTATTATTAATTTTTAAAATGAGATTAACTCAATATGTTAAAAATTATCTCTTACAAAATAGTGTTGATTAGAAAATTGAAAAAAATTATAATATTTAAAAAATATAATTAAGTTTATGCTTTTTAGACTTGTATTATAAAGAGGGATATTTACTTTTATAATTTATGTTTAAATAACTTTGTTTAACCCCAAAATTATGATGCGAAGTGGTAAGTTTTGTGTGGTAGAATCCTTCCACATGGTTTGAAGGGAAAAAGATGCCACATAGATACCATGTAAGGGGATTTAATCTAAGGGGAGAGTATATTGAAGTCCTCTTATATGAAATTGCTTCAAACACAAGAAGTGTGTGATATGGAGGTACACACACACACACACACACACAAAATAGTCATGATTAGTAGGCAATCCACTTTCTTCTTAAGTTTATCAAATTCCTTCAATAATAATATGTAAGATAGAGGTGGGAATAGTGAGGGTATGAGGATCACAAGAAACGATGGATGAAATATAAAGAGGTTGATTGTTAAGAGGTAAATATATAATTTGGTAGAAAAGCCACACTATAAGGTAAAGTCATCATGGGATGAGGACTCCTAAATAAAACATAGTTGTAGGGGATAGTAATAGTAGACACATGGATATGATTGGATGTGGAAGGATGAGAGATAAGGATGACATTCATGAAGGGAATGAACTCAACTTCAAAGAAAAGTGCACAACTTATAATATAAAATTTCATTAAGACATTCTATAAAGTAAACCTAAAATTAAATAAAAATTAGCAGAGGTATATAAATTTCACTATTACAATACCATAGCAATACGTTTTATTAAAAAAACTTTTTTTTATAACATCTAATAATTCATATGCATCCTTTGTTCTTCAATTTTTTTTTTAAATAACTGAATTAAAGCAAATAAAGATTATAAATAACAGCAACACGAACACAAACAAAAACATGCCAACATAGTCAAACAGCCATAAGTATGTAACTCTGGAAAAGAAAAACAAATTAACACTGTTCAGCAGTAATAACAGTGAAGAACATCACTATATATTATAAACAAAACAGTCATAGGCAGCAGCTTTCTTATGAAAACATGTTTTTCGTGCTGGATTCATTAAAAGACATACAATCTTTGCTGGATTGCCTGCGTGGTTCAGTGGCAGCATGTGGAATTGATTTAAATATTATATAACGTAAAGTTATGATATACTTAAAACGTGTTAAGTAAGTTTGGAAAGGGCGCGTTCCATCAAATTATTTTCATATCTAAAAAGCCGACAAAAACTTTTGTTCTTGACGGAAAGTCGAAGTTATCAACTGTAGAGATGGGAGTCTATTTCATTAGCAATAATTGGTACTTCTGGCTGCCTATAAATTTCTCTGGTTTCTCCATATCCAAACACAATTGCTTTGCTTTCTGAGTGGCATTCAAAAGGAAAGATTGAAGATTTATAGTATTTAGTATGGGCAATAAGAGATTTGGAGTTCTGTTAGCGGCAGCAGACAGAGATTATGTGAAGAAAATGTATGGAGGATACTTCGGCCTGTTCGTTAATATGCTGGGCGAGGAGGGCGAGAAGTGGGATATGTTCAGGGTCTTCGACCGGCAGCTGCCAAAGATGGAAGATCTTCACAAGTATGATGGATTCGTTGTGACCGGAAGCAAAAGTGACGCCCATGGCAATGCTCTTTGGATTCTCGAACTCTGTCAATTATTGAGATGTCTTTACCAAATGCGCGTCAAAGTGTTGGGGATATGCTTCGGCCACCAGGTTAGTAACCCACCTTAATAGATTGCATTTTCCATTAATAGACACCAGGTAGGTCAACACTGTAATAAAAAATGGTGGGTTTATGAGGTATAATATTTTTACAGTGATTAAGAGTGTTTCTTGTTAGAATCCAAACTAATAATTGCACTTGTACCTGATTATATGTCTAATTTCAAAGATATTCGTTTTCTTTTTGCAGATATTATGTAGGGCTTTAGGAGGCAAAGTGAGTAGATCCAATGTTGGATGGGATATTGGCACAACCAAAATAAACTTCAATTCTTCCACTTGTACAAAAGGATATCTCTGTGGAATGAAAATTCCTACCACTCTTTATCTAAACGAGTTCCATCAAGATAAGGTGAGAGACTTGTTTTTTCAGCTAAATGCATATTAGTGTTCCATCGAAAATGATTGTATTAAATAATAAGAATTGTATGGTTTAGGTGACAGATATCCCTTGTGGTGCAAATATAATTGCTTTTTCAAGTAAAACTGAGATTGAAATGTTTTCAATGGACGATCACATACTTGGAATTCAAGGTCACCCAGAGTATAGTAGCGACATTTTATTTAATCTTATGGACAATCTATGCAATGAGGGCATCTTAACAGTAAGCTACTATTATTCGTTTGGATCTTTAAGTTTTGTTTATTTTTGGGTATAATTATTCTTGAAATTAATGTAATATTGTTTTTTCTCAGGAGGAGATGGTTAAAAAGGCAAAAAAGTCAGTAGAACAACACAACAATGTAGACGAAAGAGAAATTTGGCAACAAATTTGTAAAAGATTTCTTAAATGTAAAGTTATATAATTTATTTATTTATTAATGAGTCTTTTTCTTATTCAAAAATAAAATTTAACAATTTTAAATATGATTAAAAGGTGTCACCATGCATTTATATATCTATTGAAGATGTATTGTTATGTCCTCT
>VDFB02146360.1:0-11960 GCA_007258455.2 Sequoia sempervirens | reverse complement strand
TATATATATATATATATAAATTCATCAAAAAGATTGCTCTAGTTGAGCAATTTATTTTCATAAAAGTTTTCTATAGGAAGTATTTACAAAATTTTACAGAGGTTTTCAATTTTCCAGCCAAATAAAATTAATTGGGAAAACAAAACAAAACAATAATCTTCTACAAGATCTTTTTCCATACAACAAGATTTTCCACAAATTTTGACAGGAAGATTCTAAATCCATTCCTACAGAGGTTTTCCAAATCTTCTATTGTTTTCCCTTTGGGATTTCTATTGTTTTAAAACAATTTCTATAGAGGCTCTCAGATTTCACTATAAAATTCTTCTAGGTATAGTATTTTTAAAAATCAATTCCTATAGAAGCTCTAAAATTTTCACGGCAATTTTCCAAACACGACAATTTTTCAAATTTACAAAATATATTAAAGCTTCTACACAGATAACATATTCTTCTTGTACAAGCAATCTTTCCAATTTGCATAACGATAAGAGTAATTTAAAGAACTTGTTTCCGAATGCTTGAGGAAATGATGTTTGAATTAGAGCTTCGCCTTCAGATTCGAATTTACCAAAGCTTCTTCCAAATTATCCAATTTTCCAGAAAGAAGAAAAAACAAAACCAGAGCCAAAATTTCCCAAGAACTTCCTTTTTTAATTTTCAACAACCTCTCCAAAATATCTTTTCTCATTGCTGTGAAGTAGCCTCTTTCCTTTTACAGTTAATGCAATTATTCTCTCCGAGAATTATTTCCCAACAACAGTGTTTAATTTTTCTAACACATGTCACAAATAAAATATCTTTTCAACCAAATCACAGATATTTCCTCTAAGATAATTATAAGATATTTATGCATTTAATAATTCATAATTCACATATTAATTTCTAATTAAATTTAATCTAATTAATTTAATCATTTTATAAAATAAATTTTATCACAAAGATTAAATCACTTTACAAAATAAATTAAATTAAATTAATTAAATCAAATATAAAACTTCTAACAACATTAATTAAAATTAATTAAATAATCACTAAGAACCATTATAAGCATTAATTAACATTAATTTCCCACAGAACATACCTTGCAAAATAAATAAACGACAAAGCAAACGTGGACAACAAAGCATACTGAAACAAGGACTGACGATACACTGTGACTAGGGTTGTGGCTTGACAAGGAAAACCTATTACTATCTCCCAATCAACTATTCCGTTGGGCAATGGACATGCTCAAACTTGTGAATCCAGGTGGAGTCGATGTCCTGTACCTGCAATCCTGCAATAAAACATATGTCATACATATATATAGATCATGAATCAAACACACCGTGAAGAGAAAATTGCAGAATCACAGGGCGCTCGCAAGCGAGTGATGCAATCCCGTTCCCTTCACCAATATAGTGTCACATCAAAACTGACGAAACTTAAACATCAATTAACTACAGATGAGCATATATCAATATTAACTCAAATAATCATCTATGCTAACCAGAAAGCATGTCATAAATATTAATCATCCATAAAGTGTGCCATCACATCACAATATAAAAACCATCATCGCTCCAATGTCTGTGATCAAATAACAACATAGTATCATGGTCTATCAAAGTAAAAGCACTGTTTGAAAACATAAGCAAATCGGAGGGGTACTACACTTGACATTTGTACATCTCTTGGATTCTCTGATTTGTAATTGTGTTTTCATTTGTTATTTTATAGCTTATTTCTCTCTTAGAAAGTTTCTATTTATGCATCTATTTCAGATTTCTAACAGCCCATACATAGTGGCTGCCAGGATTTCAGCCTCCTCCCCCACCAAGAAAATTAGCAAAATAAAATTCCCAAATAAGCTCTCGAACACTAATTATTTTTCACCTTTGATTTCCCATTTTTTTTCCCAAAAAAGCTATCCATCCATTCACCAAAGCTGTCCCATGAGTGCCCCACTCCCATGTATTCCCACCTAGGGGTAAAAGAAAAAAGGGTAAGGAACAATGGTATTTTAACACCTAAAAGTCCCATATTTCCCAAATTTGAGATTCATAATTTAAGATGCAAATAAATAGAAGAAAATATCCAAATACACCCTCACCAACAAAATAAACAAAAATACAAAAAGTTAAAGGAAAATATAAAAGATGGTTAGCGTGAAGGTGTCCTAGCTATGCATGGGCAAGACTAGTTGGTATCATGGGTTTATGCATGATCAATGTATTGTTGCCTCACATGGTGGAGCAAGATTGTGAATTGGTTCTTGACAACTCTCATTTCTCTTATGTTGGTCAATTTGTAACCTTACGCACTCAATTTTACCCATTAAATCCATACATGGAATATAGCTGAAGCCTTATCATAGCATATGTAATTGGGTCTCGATCAGGTGAACAATGGCGTGCTGAGTGGTAGCTGACAGTCTTAAGAGGAATAAGAGTGAAGTGGCAAGGTATGAAGAGAGTGGAGTGACAAAGGAATGATGGGTCGAGAATTGAGGTGGGGATGAAAACAAAATAGGCAAGGAGTGTAAAGTGCAGGTTGTATGGAGTGGCAAGCTTGGGTGTTGTGTTTGAAATGTTCTTCTACTTAATATTTGTTTAGAGTGAATTGATCACAAGATGTTTGCTTTGATAAAACAGGAGCAAATATTTCATATTATGACTTGATGTATCTTATCATTTTTTGTATGCATGATCATGCTTCTAATTTGCTCTCTTTCATGTTTGCACAAGTGCTCTGTTCTTTTATCAAGCTCCTTGTAGCTCAATGGCCACAGATTGCATTCAGTTAATAATTTTCTTGATGCAATGCATACAAATCTATTCCAAAGATTTCTATATAGGGGGCCAAGAACATGCAAATAGATGAACATCCATCTTAGGAACTCTCAAAATTCAAGTTGCAAATGTTGATTTGCATGCTGTTGATTTGTCTGCCTGTAGTAAAAGTTATTGTCACAGTTTTGAATGATTGGGTTTTTTGTCAAATTTATGAACCACATCATTTCTGAGGGGATGTAAATACTGATGAGAGTACAATGCTTGTTAACATCCCGCCTATATGGGCAATGGGCAATTATCTATGCCATGTAGTTTGTTTCTAGCTGCCTTTCTGTAATTTATATTATGAAACACTAAATTTTATTTGCATGTGTTATATAGATTATACATGTATTATGTATAGCAAGTTTCACATTTGTTTCTTCTTGCAGACTCAAGGCCGGGAATCTATCGCTGCAAAACTTGTGGCTAACTTGATCACCGAAGCTGGTGCCAACCGTGTCCTAGCTTGCGACTTGCATTCTGGTCAATCGATGGGGTACTTTGATATTCCTGTTGATCATGTCTATGGGCAGGTTTGCTTGGGCTTATTCTCTTCTATGTCAATAACTAAAGTAACTTATTAGAAACCACTTACTTATTTTGCATTTTCTGCTTACATGCAATGCCTTTTCATTGCAGCCAGTGATCCTGGATTATCTTGCTAGCAAAATTATTTCTTCAAAGGATCTAGTAGTTGTGTCTCCAGATGTAGGTGGTGTTGCTCGAGCACGCGCATTTGCAAAGAAGTTATCAGATGCTCCTCTGGCAATTGTTGATAAGAGAAGGCAAGGTCATAATGTTTCAGAGGTATTAAATGTTGAAAAAATCTCAAGCCTTTTACTTCTTGTATTCATTTTGTTAATCTCTTCAAATGTTGATATCTCCCTTGCCTTTTTCTCTGTTTTTTGGGTTTTTGTGGGTCAGTTGTACCCTAGCTACCAGAAATACAGCATGTCCTATCCTGAGGCATCCTTGAAACAAGACAGCAGTGAAAATTTCCAATTCATGCTATGTAACCTTTTCTGGGGACATAAATTGATTTATAACTTTAGAGACATGCAAAAATTATTAACCTATCTATTTTAAATACATATTACATACATTATATACATATTGAATATTATACATGTTTTCTCGTAAACATAGGTATTAAACATAATTTATATTAAAATAATATGTAAATATTCTAATTTTTGAATAATACCTAAGAGTTTTTTTTTCTCATTGCAACTTGAGGGATCTATTTGGGGCCCTCATCCATTAAAAAAAATATAAGATACAATGCCAAAATCATGTAGAAGTACTGCTTAGTTATTAGAAATCCCATAGGGGATTGAGTACACCTGCATTATGACAAGCAGATTACAACTGCAAAAAAGAAAACACCTAACTATATTCCCCCCCTCAAAAAAATGGCCTGATGGCAATTCTATTTCTGACCATATGCAAAATTGGTCAACACCAAAAGAAACTAATGATATCAAGTTTCCACAATCCATAATGTTCCTCAGCAAGTTTTCTGGATTTGATTGTGTGAGAATTTTTACATCAACGTTTCGGGTCACACTCCATGATCCATCATCAGGATGAAGCAAAGAGCTCTAGGAGAAAGAATGAAAGGATGCAGACCAAGCACTACTTAAAAAGAAAAGAGAAGGGGAGGAGAGAGAAGGAAGCACGAGGACCTAGGAAGACTAGACAAAAGAGAAAAATGAATAAATTAAAAACAAAAAGAAGAAAGAAGAAAAGAAAATAAAAATTAGACACTAAATACAAAGAATACATTAGAAACAAAAAAAGAACATAATATATATAAAGAAATTAGACAAAAAAATACAAAAAATAACAATTACAAAAATAACAAAATAATTATAAAATATAAATATAAAGAAAATAGACAACAATTACAAAAAATACAAAACACAAACACACACCAATAAATACAAAATAAAATTACAACCAATTCCAATTATATATATATATATATATATATAAAGAAATTAGACAATAAATACAAAAAAATATAAAATAACAAAATAGACATTAAATACGAAATAAATATAAAGTATAAATATAAAGAAAATGGACAATAATTACAAAAATTCAAAACACAACCACACACCAATAATTACAAAATAAATTACAAACAATTACAATGATATATATATATAGAAATAATTAGACAATAAATACAAAAATATAACAATTACAAAAATAACAAACTAGACATTAAAAACTAAATAAATATAAATATGTAGAAAATAGACAATAATAACAAAAAATACAAAACACAACCACACACCAATAAATACAAAATAAAATTACAAACAATTCCAAAGATATATATATAGAGAATAGACAATAAATACAAAAATACAATAACTACAAAAAATACAAAACAGACAATAAATACAAAACAAAAAAATAAAAATATAATGAAAAAAGACAAAAATTACAAAAATACAAACTAAAAAGCAAAAAAGGGAAAAAATAAAAGCAACCAAATACAAAAGAAAAACAAAACAACACAAAGAGAGAAAACAATGAAATAAGAAAAAAAAACAATAAAATAAAAACAAGGGCAAGCAGAGAAGAAAAAACCAAAGGCAAGTATCCATACAATCAAATGCATGTATACTTGAAAAAAGTAAAAATTACATAAAAAGTCAAAGCGCAAAATCAAGGAGAAAAAGGAAGAAAGGGCAAGACAGAAGAAACTAGGAACTAAAAGGAGGCCAACAAACCCTATGAGACAAGGAGACCAAAACACTGAAAAGAAGGCAAGGAATCAAAAGACAAGAACAAGTATAGAGGGGAAAGGGGTTAAGAGAGAAGAAGGAAGATGATGGCTACGAAGGTTGGCTAACAAGGGATGCCAAGCGATCAACCTCCACCCCTCATCACGATTATGGTTCGAGGGGTGATTGAAGATTTCAATGACTTCTTTGAGCTTCCTTTTGACAAAATTATCTTCTTTGTGCAAGATTTGGGTGCTTTCAAGACAAATATGGTGTTTGGTGGAAGAAGAGTGGTCGGCTAGAGCAAATTTGAGGACACGCTCATGTCTGATGTTAGCACTGTGCTCTTTGATTTTGGTGCCAAATGATCGACCTGTTTCGCCAATATAAGGAGTGCCGTAGGAGCACACAACCTTATAGACCCTTGAGCTGAGAAGGATGTCCTTGGGGTCTTTGAGAGAGGGGATACGATTTCTCAAAGTGGAGAGGGGTTTGAAAGCACAATGGAGACCTTTTTTAAACAGGATCTTGGAAATTTTTTGGGACAAGCCATCAACGAAAGGGAGGGAGGCAACTGGGAGAACAAAGGAGTGGATAGGTTTAGAGACGGAATGAAGAATCGCCTTAGCTTGGTTGAAAGCCCTAGAAATTTGCTTATTAGAGTATCCATTTAGGATGAACACATGACGAAGATATTTTGAACTGGTTAAGGTTTCGTTGTCTTCATCACAAATTCTAGAGGATCTCAAGGCAAGAGTTTTAAGGATACCACTTTTTTGGCTAGGGTGGTGGTGAGAAGAAGAGTGGAGGTAAAGATTAGTGTGGGTGGCCTTGCGGAACACACGATGACCCAAGGAGCCATCAGGTTTTTTGAGAAGCAAGATATCAAGAAAGGGGAGACTGTTGTCCGACTCAATCTCTTTGGTGAAGGAAATACAAGGCGCCAAGCTATTGAGGTGGGTATGGAATTCCTCTAATTTTTCCAAGCTATGTGGCCAACAAACATTGGTGTTGTCCACATATCTTTTCCACCACTTAGGTTTGAGGGGGAAGGAGTGAAGAGCCAAATCTTCAAAATGCTCCATAGAGAGTTTGGCACCACTTAGGATTAGTGGTTTCCACTAATCCTAACTAGCACCACCACTTGCCACCCCAAAAAGACTCACTGCAAAGCACTCACCACAATTAATGTTTCCTTTTATGCGCCCAGTACAAAGCCTGTCGCAGCTGCACCCTTAACTAGCTTAGCACATGAGTTGGCACCACAACCACTCTTCTACTCAGGGCGGATGATAACCCTGACTCTATGATTGGTCCACCTCGTTGCAGAGTGCCATAGGAGCCTTCCACAGTAAGGACCAACTAGGTAACAATGCTGGAAACACCCAGCCTCTTGTCCCAGTGTGACACTTGAAGCCTTTCCACATGAGAGAAATCTTTGCAGAATTGCTCCAAAACTGCAATGCAATTTTGAATCCAAACAACCTCCATTCTTGCTTGAGAGCATTCTCAAACCATTTCATGCTTGACAGTCTTATTAAGCTCCACCCCCAACTGCACTACACCTCTTCTTCCTTTTCATCAAAGAAGTCATCTTCCTCTTTCAACGCATATTTCAATGTTCACTCATAGATTGCCTCGCATATAGCCAGCTTAACTAAGTCATCAAACTGGCAACATGGGGTGAAAACCTAGCTTGGCAAAGTGGTTTAAGTGGATAGGATTTCCACTCAGGAATTGATAATGGCTATGTCGGGACAAAATTCTGTCAAACTTTCATTCAAGAATGTGGCTACACTTGTGTAGTGGCCTTGCCACTTAGAAATTCCATTCATCCCATGAAAAGCTGGCTCAAGTGATTGAAAACTCTACTTCAAACATGTCTGGCACACTTTTGTGGTGGCTTTCCACTGGGAACTTCTGCTCAACTGAGAAAACATGGCTTAAGTTATCAGCGGCTATGCCCAACACATGTTTGCAATGGTTTAAGCTTTAACCCTTGACAAATTTCACCAAAGTTTTGAAATGTGACTATGTTGAGCCTAGGACCTGCCAAAGATGGCCATAAGAAATCCCTGCCCCCAAGGCTTGTAAAATACTAAAAACGGGTTAAGTTAGTAAATGTTTTGCTTGTACATGGTAAATTGGCATAAGCAATGAACAATTGTAATGCCCCTTTTTAGGATTTTTGGAAATATTCAACCTTTATTTGATTTTTTAAACAAGAATGAACTTTATAATGTCCCCTTCTTGCATATGAGCAATTATTTGGCCATTATCTTATTTTCCAAAGTTTTCCGTAAGATAATTGGCATTGGAAAAGGGAAAATAATTTAAATAATTAAAGTTTGGTTGTCGAAAAGTTACATTTTAACATTTTAATTGACAACTTACATTTAATTATTAAAAAAGGTGTTTTAAGTGTATAGATAAATTGTTGCTAGGTTCAAGGTGAAGACAAGTGGTCATAAGGACACTTATAGTATTTTATTTAAAAAAACGCTTTTTTGAAAAAATCAATGAGAAAATAAAAAAATGATTTTTTCGAAAAAGTAGTGAAAAAGCTATAAAAAGAGATTGGGTCTTGAGAAGAGGCTTATTATTTATTGTTTATTGCTCTATTTGATAAAATGAATACATGAATTAATAATAGAGACGATAATGCATTCTAGATATAGGAGTAAAATATATCTTTATTCACACATGAAATTATTAGAGATGATTAGCCAAGGATTAGAGTCGATCCGACTAGATCATACCCCTTTCCTTAACAATACACAATCTATTTAAAAGACTCAACGGTTGCCAGGAGGAACACAACTGTCATCCAACCAATGCTTATAACTACTTGAAGCTAACAAACAATTAATACATAGCCGTGTAACCAATATTATCAAAACATAATAATAGACATTGTTCATTGACTACATCATCCCCCCAAAAGAAAAATTTGTCTTCTAGATGACAAGTAAACATCAAGTAACATTATGGAAGAATTTCCCAACTGATGACGATATTGTAGATAAGGACCTGTAAACAAACTTGGAAGTGTACTTTGCAAACTTGGAGTTGGAGTATACTTGGCAAATCAAATGAGTGCTATGTGGGTCTAGGAGCAGCACCCCTAGTGGGGTCAAATAACAACGCCCCTAGTGAGGTCGAGGGGCAACGCCCCTTGCAGTGTCAAGGAATAGTGCCCCTAGTGGGGTCGAGAAGCAATGCCCCTTGTGGGGTTTAGGTAAGAAATTCAAAACCACAAAGATTTTCATGGTGCACATTATTTTCATGATTTTTAAGAGGCAAAAAACAATGTTGACAAAACCAAAAAATAGGGATTTTGGAGTGTTTAACCAACGTATGCCAATATGTGAATAATGCTTTGGACTAACCAATTAAGGGGCCTTATTTGATTGCGCAATGAAACTCCTAAGAATAGACTCTTGTTGACAATGGCTTCCGAAAATAGACTTTTGCTTGGACAATCGAAGGGTTGTACAATCAAGCTGTACGTTGTCAACTAGGCAAAGAAATTGCTGTATGATGGTTGATGGCCATATGTTGTCGACCACCAAAACCCCATGATTCTCAATTGCTGGTTGTATGACGTGGTTGCAGAATGATTGTCGTTTGAGGGAGGGTGTACAATTGTTGGCAAGAGATATTTGTACGATGCTACAAGAAAAATAATGCACTTTTGTGTTGTGGCAGGGAGTGAGCAATTGTATGATGATGTAGACAAGGAATGGCCGTACAATGATGCAAACAAAGAATGGCCATACAATGCAAAATGATGATATGGGTTGTATGATGCAAACTGTTGATAAGTGTTGTACAATGTAGCCAAAGAATTTTGCCTTAGGCCATAGTGTGAAGGAAGCATGCAAGGGTCAGAATGAAATGTAGGAGGAGGAACTGGTACACCATTCACTGCAGACGGATAATTTATGATATGCTCTATTCATTCACTTTGGAATGGATCAAAATTAATGAGATGTTGTACAACCACTGGCTGATGTATGGAGGCAACAATGATGTTAATGGAAAGACCCAATCACTTGGGTAGAAAGGGAATGATGGTCGTACGATGCACATTGAGTAAGAGTGTCATACAATGTACTTTTCTTGCTGTACGATATAGTGGGGCCTTTTTTTATTTTCTCCTTCAATTGCTGAATTTAAATTTTTAATATAATATTTTTGCCTTTTTCCATCTAGTCTTTCCTTATTTTCTAATTTTCTTTTTCTTTTTTTGTAAATTTTCTGTGAAGTTGATTTGCCTTGACAAGTATTTGTACGCTCCAAATTAAATATTTTTCTCTTAGTAGTCTGAGATGTATTGCCAATAGTTTTGTATTCTTCTGCAAAGTTGGATACCTTTTCTACAACTGTTGTCTTTTGTGAACCATGGATTGCGTCTCACACACATAAACTATCCAAATTTTCAAAATCATTTTTCATTGGTTGCTCTTCACTGAGAGTCATAGATTTGAGAAAATTACAAGTTGGTAGAAATACCTCATAGTCCTGTATTTGCTAGTGAAATAAACTGCAAAGAGAATTTGTTTCATCCTTTGAGCATGACTGTAATTCTAGATCATGCTTCTCTGTCCATTCTTCTTCAGGGTTCGAATTTGAGGAATTGGAGGACATTGCTTCCTCACTTTTTCTTGGTTTTTTTTTTCAACTGCATACATCGAAGTTCCAACCCTTGTTTTCAATGGAGATTGTTTTTCCAATTGTGATCGGCCTTGGCTGCTACCAACCAACCTTGATCTAACAATACATTGTACACTTTCTTCCTTAATGAAATGACCACAAAGTTCAACAAAAATGTTTGGTTTCCAATAATTACCTTTTGCCCCATTAAAACTCCAAGTATCTTAATACCTTGTTGACTTGCACCCGTTGGTTGAAAAGTTGGGGGCCAAATGGTTGGCTTTCCCAAACTTCTCCCAGTGCCTTCCGGAAGTACATTCACTTTAGCCCTGCCATCAACAATTGTATTGGTGAGATTTCTTTCAAGGATCTCCATATTCGCCACTGCTGTTTTCTTTGCCATATTCACTATCAATAACATTGGATCGACCACTTGGTCGTCTAACAACAAAGGTTTGGTTATTGGATCTTCATTCTCACCAAAGTCCAACTGGGTTGTAGCATGCATCATCTCAATCTCCCTCGATATAGTATTAGTCATAACATTTCAAATTTCAGGGATAGTTTGGAATAAATCTACTATAATTGGTAAGGTAGCTTGAAGTACTTGTCGTGCAATATTTTTCTCGGATTGTAATTGATTTGTTACCGTACTTACATTTGCATTTGAGTGGCATCGTTCATTAGCCATACATTATCTACTTCGACCCTTGCTTCACAAAGCCTTTCTTTTTCTATACATGGGTTCAAGTGCATAGCCTTCTTTACTTGGGCACGAGTAACAACCAATACTTCATTATGCCTTATATCAATCATGTTGACACTGGTCTTTTGCTTCAGACATCTAGTGCCTTCATGGTCTCTAGGTCTACACCATTTGCACAATAATTGCACTTTGTCTTGCTTTTCTGGCAGTTTGTTGCAAAGTGTCCCCATTCGCTACATTATTGGCATTGTATGAAAGGGTGTCCTTCGGGGTCATACTATATTTGGCTTCAACCTCCTCTTTGATTTCGATAACCGTTTGAAGATGCATTCTATGGCTTCGATGGAGTGGACTTCTCTCCTTGCATACTTTAGGTAATCTTGGTTCCTCAAATTGTATGGGCACTTTTATTGACAACACCTTAGAACTGGAAATCCTCACAAACATCTTTCTAGATAAGCTATGATGAGCAATACGCTACACTCCAGAGGGTCGGGTACAAGGAATTGCATATAATACTATCCCCTGTCCTAATTTTCCCTAGAATTCACCTATTGATCACAAATTGCCACAAATTAGGGTTAGGGTTTCACCTTATTAAATAAATATCTCTTGGATTAGAATCTTGCATTCACCACATGAACAATATTCCCAAACATGCATATATACATTTGTTAGCATTAATCCATGGCAACACATTTATAGACTATCAATGATGCAACCTAATGTGAACTAGGAGGAGTGACATGGTGGGTTTTCCCGAAGCCATATACCAACCTAAGAGGTTGTATACCACAACCCTCTATGTTGGTGACTTGTACCTACTTTCCCCAACCATGCCCCAACCTCAGAAAACACTTGCCCAGTTGTGGGAATGTGCGGGGCATCCTGAGCGGTCTTGGCTCTTCCACCCCTCCATGGCCCATCCTTTCCTTAAAGGTTGGGCGGCTATAAGTGGAATCTCTAGGCACTCACCGCTCGCCCAGGCCCCTTCCACCAAGTGGGTTTACAATCAGATTCAAATACATCATATGCTCATTA
>VDFB02146359.1:0-20996 GCA_007258455.2 Sequoia sempervirens | reverse complement strand
AATTGGAAAACAAGATGTACACCAATATATATTTATGTGGAGGTAGATTCAAATATATATGCATTGTTGATTGTTGCTTAGCAAATTAAAAACCAAGAAGGCTGCCAAAAATTCCAACCAAAGTTCACACATATAGCCTATCGGCTAAAAGTTTCCATATAGAGGCAATCATTGCAAAGCAATAAATATTACTTCATTTATGGTTTCCATATAGAGGCTATGGTTACAAAGCAATAAAACAGTCCAATAGCAACATTATTTCATATATGCTTTCCATATAGTGCCGATGGCCACAATATTATTTAGAGTTCTAAAGTTACCAAAAGCAATTCAACAGTTTATGTTATTTTCCATAAGGCATTGTTGATTGTGGTTTTGTAGTTTTACCTGCTATCAAGATTGTGAGCCACCACTGTGACAAGTGTTTTTGCAAACAGCATACATACATATTCACACCTAAACTTGACAATACATGTGAAAAGAAATATAGATAAGTTTAAATGCAAATATATGTGTGTGTTGCATGAGCATAGGAAATAAACATCACTTGGCACAACTTGCCACGACAATATTATTTCATGTATGGGTTTCATATATTGGTGATGGTTGCAATAATACCTTGCATTTAAAACTTACCAAAGTAATTGAGCAGTTTATGTTATTTTCAATAAGGCATTGTTCAGTGTTGGGTTGTAGATTGAGCTGCACAACAAACACAAAAAACATTATAGCCAAGAACCATATGATATCCATATGCAACATGACATTATGATTAGACATGGAAAATTAGTGGGGAGAACATTTAAGAAGCATTAGATGTATATACAGACATACACACTCACAAATACAAATGCATTATAGACACATATCTACACACAACTCTATCAAGATATTGTATGCACTGAGAACATTCAAAAGAAGATTAGAATGCCAGAAATCAAATGACAAAATTTCAATTACATTCTACATTTTAATCGTGTGCAACAACATATTTTAATAAGCTGGAATCAAGCAAAATCAGAAAAAAGCATTGCACAGGCCGTAGAGAATAGTCATCATTGACCATTACATAGAAAATATTATAATAAAAATAAAGTTTTATGCAACTCTAAGAAAATGGAAGATAACCATATGTGACGTGCCTTTATGAATGCAAAGGAAGGATTACATTTAATAGCCATGGATTCAATGGAGCCAACATTATAGCTAACAACAATTGTGGAGAGATAAGAGTATGTGGAAAATGAAATAGACAAGAAGAAAATAACTATATTGATGTTAGAAACAAGTCACAGATACGTATAAACATTGAAGTCCACATGCATATACGCATACAAATACATTACAGACACATATATCTACACACATCTATATCAAAATATTGTATGCACTCATAAAATTGAATTACATGCATATATATTTATGTATATGCATACGTAAATGTATACATGCATACAACCATGTCCACACTTGTATATATAAGAACAACTATAAATATTGATACATGTGTTAAATAGGGCAACATAACTATATAATCAAACAACATAAAAGAAAATGAGGAACATACACTTAAAGCAAAACAAAACTATAAGCGACATAAACAATACAAAAGAAAAGAAGTGTATCTTTTTTTGTTATTTTTATAAGTTATAGTCCATTGTCTTAATATATAACTAGTTAAACAAGCAACAAAGCAACAACAACAGAAAGGAAAGGTATTTTGATGTGACAAGCACTCCAAAGAAATAAAATGAAACATATGTCTAGTCAACAAAAACTATAACAACTATCCAAAGTCACAATTAGGCATGGTTATTTGGCATTCAAGGCAACACGAAAAATTATCTCAAGAGAGTCTTCCACGGTAGGGGAAATTGTAGATAAATTTGACAGTAACAACTTGCACTCAACTTCAAAGTTAATTCTTGCAACTTTGACTATTGTTGTTTAAGCCTTGTTTCTGAATTATAGGTCTAAGTTTTAATACGAACAGTGAAAACAAAAGAGGTGTAGGTGACAACATTGACAACATACTCAATAGTCATTGCAATAGAGGACTCATATTGCAACATGTAAATCTCTTTTGCTAACATCTGCAATAAGCTTGTTGCAGCCTCATCAAAAGCAGTAGCCCAAATCTCGCCTATGTGGTCTTCCATCTTTAGCTGCAACAAATATTGAAAGTCACAATCAGCTATTATTGTTTGGCATTTAGGGTAGAACCACATATTTTTGGTGGACTCTTCACACTCTTTCTTGTATTGTCTTCCATTGGCCTGCAAGGGACATGCAGTGTAACAAAATGCATCATTTTTAATATATTTCACTATTTCCTTGACAATAGCCTACAAAGTTTCTGGAAAGCCAAGACAATGATCCAAGATATATCCAATAGTGACTCTGTCATTTTCCAAAGCAACCTTTCAAGGAACTGTCTAGGAGGGATCAACGGTAGGTGGCTCAATGTGTCCTTGTTGGATCAAGGATTGTGCTTCTAGAATGTCAGGATTTATGTATAGAAAATTCCTTGTGGTTGTGTTCACAACAGTTTCATTGAAATATCCAACATGCACATTTTTAACAGCAAGGATCACAACTGAACCAAGGGTGTACAACCTTTCCAACTTGTCACCATTTTCTTCCCAATTTGAGCCCCACAAATTAATGTCAATGCAAGAGGATGAAAAATCATTAAGTTTAATAGTTCTTCCAATCGTTTTAGATTGATCCTTTCTTTGAATAGTCGATATCTTTCCTACATGCACCACAGCCCCAATAATATCAATCAAAGTGTTATTGCTGCAATTTACAATTTCATTTATTGGGATAAATTTATATACTTTCTCCAGCACAAAGGCCTCATTGTCACAATATTTCAATATCAAATTTTGATCCAAAATGATTTCCATGTGGTTGTTCAACTTACTAAATTTCCTATCTGCTTGTCTCACCAAGCCTTTTGACACATAATAAGTACGGCCCACCTCAACCCTATCATAATGCAATTCTGCTATGTCATTAAAGCAAATGATTTGTATTTTTTTCCCCTCACTATCAATAATGTCAAAGTTGAATGCTTGGCCCTCGCGTCCCTATTTACTATAATGGTGCATATCCCTTTTAGTTGTTACCCGACCTTTTATTGTCCATTTGGTTTGGTAAATATTCAGCCCTTTAACATGGCTAATATTTGCAGGAGCACTATGTTGTCTTGGGGATGTATGAATCCAAAATTTTGAGGTCGATTTGGATGGGGAGGGCGACTCCCAGCCAGCTTTTTGTTCTTCTTGATCTCTAAACAAATATCTAGGTTTTCCAATTAGTTGGAAATCTGACATTTTGACATCTAAGGACAATATGACAATCGCTCTGGAACCAAATGAAGATCAAATATTAAAAAAATTGGTCCCCACAAACAAGAAATCATAAAACAACAAGTGCAAGTTGTGAAAAACAATATCCAACCTTGATTCTCACAGCTTCCTACACACATAGTTTGTCAAGCACAAGATGGAACCTATTTTCAATGCCCTTGTAAACAAAAGGTCATTGTATTTTGTAGGAAAAGTCCCTATTTGAATGTGGGTTCCATCAGAGAGGACAAATTTGCAGCAGTCGACTGGGCTTTGATCACCACCTATTTTTTGAAAAGACATTAGTTGGAGAACCGAAGATGGGATAGCATCTCCAGCATCAATAGATCGTATTGCATGTGTTGTCAAGGTTGGACGTATATTTGTATCCTACAAGGTAGTTTTACTTGGGCAAGCAAAAGCAATGAGATGTTCATGTCTGTGAGATAACTCTAGAAACAAAGCAAGGGAAAGAGGCAGCATAGAATGAATCAATTATTGGTATCTGATAAACAACGAATCATACAGCAATGCTGATACATTTGAAAATTGCAACCTTTTTTTTTCTAACACATAGGTCACTCCCAAATTGCTAGCAAATCAAAAGGAAAATAAAACATAAATAGTTTGAATATAAATTAGTACAACAACTGTTAATTCAAATGAAGCATATTCATAGTTCATTGGATGCGCATGGAAAAGTGTCAATATAATTGTCAGCAACAAAAATGAAACAAGGAACAGACTTATAGGACTGGTGCCTGAGGATTGTTCATCAGTCTAGGGAGAGCCAAAGTCCACCGAAATTGTTGGGGCTTCTCTTTTAAAAGCTGAGAGTTGCAACACCGGCGATTGACTACAAGCTCTATGCCACAACAACACAAGGGCCAAATGTTCAATTAAAGCAACAAAGGCTGACAAGGACCCTAGCCAAAACACATACAAGAAATATTAAACAACAATAAAATGACAACCATCAAGATCTTCAAAACACAACATTATCTCTCATTTTTTTTGTACACACATTAACAATATGATATCAAAGGATTAATGAAAAAAAGGGTTGAATGATTCATATAACACTTAATATATAATTTATTATTCAAATTTTTTTGTTTCAATTTTTTTTCTAGAGACATCAACAATACAAGGAAAAAGAAATAATTAAAAAAAGGATTCAATGTTCCATATAACACTTAATATATAGTATATCATTGCAAGAATTCCCTATTGAGGCTCAAATAAATAACAATAAACATACATTTTTCTATTGAGGCTCAATTTTTTTTCTAGACATCAACAATACAAGGAAAAAGAAATAATTAAAGAAAAGGCTTCAATGTTCCATATAACACTTAATATATAGTATAAAATTGCAAGAATGCCCTGTTGAAACTAGAACACTTAAAATACAACTTATGATTCCAAGGATGTCCCAACAGAATAAAGATAGGGATCACTATGGATCAATGTGCTTTGCATCCACTATGACATACATACATTCCTGCACATAGGGGAAATACATTGTCCATTAGTGCGATCAAATGTCTACATAATTTTCAATAAGGAATTGTTAGTTGTCATTATGTGGCTTTACCTACTATCACAGCTATGAGCAAGGAGAGCAAGCTTCTATGAAGATGCAATTTCGATCATCTATTGTCAAGCTATTGTCAAGCTAGGATCAGGTTTTTTTTGTGTTTTTCTACATGGGGTGATAGTTGCAAAAGCAATAAAAAAGTGTCAGCTATGATAATTTATTGCCCTTTTTTGCAAACGCTCAAGAAAGCAAGGAACAAAGAGAAAGCAAGCGAGAAGAGGTACACTTGAACCAAGCAGGAAGAGGTGCAATTTGAAAAAACCCTTTGTATTTATAGTTGTTCTTATATATACTTGTGGACATGGTTATATGCATGTATACATCTACATATACATATACACAAACATATATGAATGCAATACCCTGCCCGCACATCCGATGCGCTACAAAACCAACGCCCGTACGCGAAAAGCCATGGCATTCTCCGCTTCTGGCGTGCGTTGTATTGTCCGCAGTCTTCAATATCAACATATGGCGCGCCGGTTTCGTTTCGTCCTTACCCCGCCGCAATTGCCCGTTCTACTGCGTACAAAAGCCCAAAAAGCGTTCACCACTATAAGTTGAAGCACCGTATCGCCAGCGCCATGTTCCAGCGAACCCAGTTGTGGTTTCAAACTGGTTTCCAGCGCCGCATAAACCATACCCGTCATTTGCGTGTGAAATAAGATGTAGACAATATCCATATAAACCGTCCCCGTTTCTTTGTTAGATATTGTTATTTGAGCCCACATCCTCGCGAGGAATTCTTGGCTTACGTACGCCCGCCGCGCCTTTGCGTTATGCCAGCTTTACGGTGCGCCAGTTCCATATTTTATCTGCACCGCCATATTTCGCGTCCATGCTGCCCGTTGTCGTTCAGATGATCGCTTCGCGGTCGTTCCTCCATGCCACATTGAAAAATAGAATTTGCTAGGTTTTTATTGAAACTAATATTGTTTTATTTAAGGCGTGAGTGTGTATGTCTGTATATGCATTTTCTACATGTATCTTTGAGGTGATGTGTTTAACTTATTGATATTTGAGCTATTTATGTGTCCTTGACCTTTTTGTTTGCTAGCCATTTGGGAGTAGCTTATGTGCTACGAATAAATGGTTCCATTTTTCATATGTGTCAACATTGCCATGTGCTTTCTTCTTTATATTCAGCAAAAATCTAATTTTTTTTTGCTTCAAGTGCTACAACACCTTATCGAAAATGAAACAGTATAGCCTTTTCAACAGTCTCTTATTGAAAATGAAAGAGTATACCCTAAGCTAGAGAACAACAATCAGCAATGCCTTATGGAATCAATGTTGTTTGCATTTGCTATGACATACATACATATTTGTGCATAGGGGATATACATTGTCCATCACTCCGATCAATAGTGTCATTACCAAGACTATTGTATTGCTTTTGGAACTTGTGGGAAGAGGTGCAGGTGGATTTGCATATTGGAAAAACCCTTTCTAGAGTATTTTGAAAATAGTTCATGTTATTTTCTATAGGCCATTGTTGATTGTTTTTCTCTAGCGTAGGGTATATTGTTTCATTTATGGTCTTCATGTAGCTGCGATGGTTGGAAGGAATTTTTTTTTTTTGTGTGTTAGATTGTTACTGTGAGTTGTGTTTTTGTGGGTTTTTTCATCTGGGTCACTATTGAAACCAATATAGTTTCATTTATGGTTCACATTTTGTGGTGAAGGTTTTCAATGGGTTTGTCATTGTGAGTTTTTTATTGTTGTATGGTTTCTGTGTAGTGGCAATGGTTGTAAGTAACACCTGCCATTTAAAACCTCAAAAAACATAGCGAATGTTTGTGCAATTTTCAACAAGGCATTGTTGGGTGTGGTTTTGTGGCTTTACCTTCTATCAAAGGTGTGAGTGAGGAGGGAAATCTTATGTGAAGATGCAAGTGCAATTATTTGTTGTGGAATTTTTGTGAAGGTGGTTGGAGCTTATTTTGTGTTTTTTGCATGATGCGATGATTGCAAAAGCAATGATTTTTTTTTACAAATATTGGCTTAGATTTTGTTTTACAAGAACATATGTAGGCATTGCAGGCCTTGGATGCATTTGTAGGAATCTATTGCACAAATATATATATATATATGTGTACACAAAAAAAATGTGTGGGAATGTAATGGTATATAGCTTATATTGATTTCCATAGGGCATTTTTGGTTTGTGTCTGGTGTCGATGGTTGCAAGGCAAACACTAATGAACAATGCCATGTGTAGATTTGGATGTATGTCATACCAGTTGCAAAAAACATTGATACATACTGAAACATTGTTGGAATGATAAGTCATATTTTGAGTGTTATATCAAACATTGATGCCACCATCTCTGTAGAACTTCTTCCTTAAATAACTTCTAAAATCTTTTCAACACATTGTATGTGGAAAAAAATTTCTTATTATGCTTAATATAAAGCTAAGTATATATGAATGTTGTCTACATATAATTTTACATACATACATGTATGTGCACATAGGAAAAGAAAAATGAAACACTGCATCAAATGGCAAAACCTGTAGAGCACAAAAATTCACAGTAACAAACCCATCCAAAACCATCACCACAAAAGGAGAACCATAAATCAAACAATATTTGTTTCAACAAACAATACAAACAATATAGTCTTTTGTAGAGTACAATCAACAATGCATATATATGTGCATCTAACTTCAGATATATATATATATATATATAAATATATATATCAGTGTAGCTTTTGTTTTGTATTTGCATATATATGTATTGCATGTGTTGGATGCATATGTAGGAATCCATTGCTTGGAAATATATAAACACAAAAAGTATGTGTTTCTTTTGTTGTGTTTAATTTCTCTTTTGCTCTATGCAGATATGTATCTATGTGAAATTAGATATAGACAACATTCATATATATTGCTCGCCATGTTTATTATTTGGGGAATCTAAAGCTAAATACACCTTTTTAGTTATTATTTCTTTCAACCTCAAAAAAGGAGTTGTTAGAATCATAGACTATATAGTAAGTGTAATAAGGAACATTGATTTCACCATTGATCAAAGTGGCGGACGATGTATGTTCTTGCTCAGGGGATTGGTGAGAGTCCATGAGGCTCCATGAGCCAATATGGTAGGGTCGAGAGCAGGCCTCATTTTGTTGTGTTTGGTTTTATATTTCATGTGTGTAGATCTATGCATTTTTTACAGTAGATGCAGACAACATTCATATGTTTGAAGACCACCTATGGATATATATGTGTAACAGCCTATGACGGTCCATGGCCCAATATGGTAAGATGGAGAGTAGGCTTTCTTTTGTTGTGTTTCACTTTTTTTTCCCTATGTGTAGATATGTATCTGTGTGAAATTAGATGCAAACAACATTTATATGCACAACAACCTATATATTAACTGTAATTAAAAAACATCGATATCGCCATTCATTACAGTGGTGGAACAATGTATTTTGGTCTACCACTATAATCAATAGTGAGACATATGTTTCATCTCACACTTAATATACAGTTTGTCATTCTAAGAAATCCTTATTAAGGCCTAGACAAATAAGAACTATCCTTAACGACACACAAAAATAGCTAAGAATGCCTTATCAAGAAGAACATAAACTGATTTATTACTTTGCAACCATCGCCACTACATAGAAACTATAAATCAAATAATTTATTCAAGGCCACAGAAGAAAAATCAATAATTCCCTATGCAAAATAGTGAGACCAATGTTTCATCTCACACTTAATATATAGCCTGCCATTCTAAGAAATCCATATTAAGGCCTAGACAAATAAGAACTATCCTTAACAACACACAAAAATAGCTAAGAATGCCTTATTAAGAACATAAAATGATTTATTACTTTGCAACCATCACCACTACACAAAAACCATAAATTAAATAATTTATTCAAGGCCACAGAAGAACAATCAACAATGCCCTATGCAAAATAGCATAAACTATTTTATTACTTCAACAAGTATTAAATGCAAGGTCTAGAAAATCGGAATGCAACATATCAACCAATAAGAGAAATAGGTATGTACCTTTGAGTCATTCTATTATGCAATAATTGAATTGTGAACATATTATTATAAGTAAAACTAATAATATCATCTTGATTGAACCTTAAGGTCTTTATTTTGAAATTCCATGACTAAATTTTTGACTCTCAACACCTTGTTATGCTAATTAAGTATCATATGTACCATGAGTGGAATTCATTTTAATAATAATTATATATTAAACAAAACATTATTTAGAAAGGAAAATAGAACATTCATATTTATTGTTTTGGGAAGACAGTTATTTGTTTCATCCTCAAAAAGCAATTCTTACAATAATAGGCTTTATATTAAGCACAATAAGAAACACTAGTTGCCACATACAATGTGTTCAAAACCTTTTTGAAGCTATTCAAGGAAGAAGTCAAATTCTTTTCCCAAGACTGCCTTATCAAAAATGAAACAATATAGCCAAAGCTAGAGAAGAACACTTAACAATGCCTTATGGGAAACAACATAAACTATATAGCATTAACTATTTGGCTACGTTGTAACCATCACCACAAAATGGAAGCCACAAATGAATAAACAGTAGGTGTTATTACAACCATTGCCAGCACATGAAAACCATACAACAATTAATGTTGATTGCCAACCAATGTTTAATTTCACAGGCCTTCTCTATCCATGCAGTGGACAATCCGCCACCCTCTTTTCAACGTGCGCCAAGCACTTATTTTTTTAATTTAAAAAATAGTTGCCACCTTTTTTTCAATTGCGAGAAGGCTTAAAAACTGGGAAGGCTGACAAAAACTTTGACCAAAGTTCACACATATAGCCTATCGGCTAATTAACTACTTGGTTATGTTGCAACAATCACCACAAAATGGAGGCCACAAATGAAACAATATTGGACTCAATAGTGACCCAGATGGGAAAACCCATAGAATGGTCTTTTTTCAACAACACCCCATCGAAAATGAAACGATAACATCAACTATTTTATTGCCTTGTCGAAAATGAAACAATGTAGCCAAAGCTTTGTAAACAATGCCTTAGTGAAAATAAGACAAGTTGTTTAATACCCTGCAACCATTGGCACCATAGAAAAACCATAAGTAGAACAATATAGGTCTCAACAGCAACCCAGATGGAAAAACCCATAAAATAGTCTTTTTTCAACAGCACCTTATCAAAAATGAAACAATTTAGCCTAAGCTATTGCCTTGCAACCATCGGCGCCACACACAAACCAACAATGGCCACCATAAAACAAAAGCCATAAATCAAACAATATTGGTTTCAACAACGACCCAGATGCAGAAACCCACAAAATACAAAAATTTACAATGACAAACCCATGCAAAACATATGAATGTTGGTTTGTTACTATGAATCTGTGTCATTTTGTGCAATTTTCGTTCTTCTCAATAGCACCTTATCAAAAATTAAAACAATATAGCCTTCTCAACAATACCTTATCAAAAATGAGACAATATAGCCTAAGCTAGAGAACAACAATGAACAATACCTTATGGAAATCAACATAAATTGTATAATGCTAGCTTACAAACCCATGCAAAAATATAGTCTTTTCTCAATAGCACCTTATCGGAAGTTAAAACAATTTAGCCTTTTCAATAGAACCCTATCAAAAATGAAACAATATCCAACAATATTGGTTTCAATAGCGACCCAAATGGGAAAACCCATGCAAAACCAAAGCCACAAAATGTGTAACATAAATGAAATAATTCTAGTTTAAACAAACAATATAGTCTCTTCTCAACAACACCTTATCAAAAATTGAAACAACATATCCTTTTCAATAGCACCTTATCGAAAATGAGACAATATAGCCTAAGCTAGACAACAACAATCAACAATTCCTTATGGAAATCAACATAAATTGTATAACGTTAACTATTTTATTGCGTTGCAACCATAGCCACAAAATGGAATTGGTTTCAACATCGACCCAGATGGGAAAACCCACAAAACACAAAAAATTACAAGAACAAACCCATGCAAAAATATAGTCTTTACTCAACACCACCTTATCAGAAGGTGAAACAATATAACCTTTTCAACAACGCGTTATCGAGAATAAAACAATATATCCTAAGCTAGAGAACAATAATCAACATAAATTGTATAACATTAACTATTTTATTGTGTTGGAACCCGAAAACCATAAATCAAACGATATTGATTTCAACAGCGGCCCAGATGGTAAAACCAACAAAACACAAAAATGCACCTGGTAACAAACCCATTCAAAAATATAGTCTTTTCTCAATAGCACCTTATTGAAAACACAACAATTTATCCTTTTCAACAGAACCTTATCAAAAATGAAACAATATAGCCTAAGCTAGAGAATAACAATCAACAATACCCTATGTAAATCAACATAAATTGTATAACATTAACTATTTTATTGAGTTGCAACCATACCCACAAAACACAAGGCATAAATCAAACAATATTCGTTTCAACAGTGACCCAGATAGAGAAACCCACAAAACACAAAAATTCACAGTGACAAACCCATACAAAACCATAGCCACAGAACACGAACCATAAATGAAACAATATAGTCTTTTCTCAACAGCAACCTATTGAAAATGAGACAATATAGCCTTTTCAATAGCACCTTATCGAAAATGAGACAATATAGCCTAAGCTAGACAACAACAATCAACAATGCCTTATGGAAATCAACATAAACTATATAACCTTAACTATTTTAAAGCTGGACAACAACAATCAACAATGCCTTATGGAAATCAACATAAACTGTATAGTGCTAACTATTTTATTATGTTGCAACCATAGCGATAAAAATGGAATTGGTTTCAACATCGACCTAGATGGAAAAACACACAAAACACGAAAAAATTACAGTTACAAACCCATGCAAAAATATAGTCTTTTCTCAACACTACCTTATCGGAACTTGAAACAATATAGCCTTTTCAACAATACCTTATCAAAAATGAGACAATATAGCCTAAGCTAGACAACAACAATCAGCAATGCCTTATGGAAATCAACATAAACTATATAATGTTAACTATTTTAAAGCTAGACAACAACAATCTGCAATGCCCTATGAAAATCAATATAAACTGTATAAGGTTAACTATTTTATTGTGTTGCAACCATAGGGACAAAACGTAAGGCATAAATCAAACAATATTCATTTCAACAATGACCTAGATGGAGAAACCCACAAAACACAAAAATGCACAGTAACAAACCCATGAAAAAATAGTCTTTTCTCAACAACACTTTATCGAAAATGGAACAAATATAGCCTTTTCAACAGAACCTTATCGAAAATGAAACAATATAGCATAAGCTAGAGAACAACAATTAACAATACACAAAACCCATGCAAAACCATAGCCACAAAACGCAAACCATAAATGAAACAATATTGCTTTTAACAAACAATATAGTCTTTTCTCAACAGCACCTTATCGAAAATTGAAACAATATAGCCTTTTTCAATAGCACCTTATCAAAAATGAGACAATATAGCCCAAGGTAGACAACAAGAATTGGAGAAAACTATTATAACATTAACAATTTTATTGTGTTGCAACCATAGCCACAAAACGGAAGCCATAAATTAAACAATATTGGTCTCAATAGCGACCCAAATGGAGAAACCCACAAAAATTCACAGTAACAAACCCATACAAAAATATACTCTTTTCTCAACAAAACCTTATCAAAAATTGAAACAATATAGCCTTTTCAACAGCACCTTATCGAAAATGAAACAATATAGCCTAAGCTAGAGAACAATAATCAACAATGCCTAATGGAAATCAACATAAACTATATAACATTAACTATTTTATTTTGTTGCAACCATAACAATAAAATGGAAGCCATAAATCAAACAATATTGGTTTCAACAGTGAGCCAGATGGAGAAACCCACAAAGCACAAAAATTCACAGTAACAAACGCATGCAAAACCATAGCCACAAAACGTGAACCATAAATGAAGCAATATTCATTTTTACAAACAATATAGTCTTTTCTCAACAACACCTTATCCAAATTTGAAACAATCAACAATACCTTATCAGAAATCAAACAATATAGCCTGCCACAAACCATGAACCACAAATGAAACAATATTGCAAAGGGTTTTTTCGATATGCACCTCTTCCCGCTAGCTTTGTCTATGTTGCCTTGTTTCTTGAACGCCTACAAAAAATGGGAAAAAAATTATCACATGCGACACTTTTGTTTTGCTTTTGTAACCATCACCCCATGCAAAAAACACAAAAAAAAACCTCCAACCACCTTCATAGAAGTTGGACAATGTTTGATCGAACTTGCACCTTCACAGAAGCTTACCCTTCTCACTCACGGCTTTGATAGTAGGTATAGCAATAGAGCGAGACCCAACAATGCCTTATCGAAAATTGCACCAACACTCACTATGTTTCCCAAGGTTTTAAACGGCAGGTGTTATTACAACCATCGCTAGTACACAAAAACCATACAACAATTAATGTTGATGTGAACCAGTGTTTAATTTCGTCGGCCTTCTCTATCCAAGCAGCGGAAAGTCTGCCACACTTTTCCCAACGTGCGCCAAGCACCTCTGCCACCTTTTTCACAACTACCGAAAGGCTTAAAAACTAGGAAGGCTGACAAAAATTTTGACCAAAGTTCACCAAAATAAAACCCATATTCGTAGAATCAAAATGTACATGTCAAGACCATGGAGCATAAAAAATACTACTAATTTTTCATTAAGAAAAATCCAAAATATTGATTGCAAAAAAAAAATCCTCATAGAAATAGCCAACTACAACATCAAAACCTTTCCCCCCAAAACAATACCAAAAGAATTCAAGAAGTAGCCACAAAAACCAAAAATAAGAACTTTCATCTCTAATAGTTACAACCCAATAACTATGAACAACCACAAAATAGGAAAAAAATAGTAGGTAGTGGGGACCCATCAATTAATCAGTAGTTACATTATAGTATACAATCTAGTGTGCACTGTTAGGACTAGTCCCCTAGTTTTTGCAAAGCCTAAAGTACATGAGAGAGTTGATTGTTTTCTCATTTGTTAGCCAAGTTTCTAGCAATATTTGAGCATAAGAATTCATAATTCTTTAGAATTTTCTAGAAGAAGATTGGATAACCAACACATAGACCTTGTGGCTCATATGGAGTCATGGAACCTATAGATAGTCATCTCACTTACATAAGGATGGCTCCCTTGAATATGTCATTCTCATAATGTTAAAAAGAAAAGAAAATAATAATATTAAGAAAAGAAAAAAGAAAAAAACAATATCAATAGTAGATCATCATATAAAATAATATTTTATATGTTTTATTTTTATGTTTTTAAAAAAAAAAAATTGAAATTGAATAATTATAAAACATATATTTGTATATCACTACTATATTTTTCACTTTTTCATAATGATTGTTAAATTTAAACTAAAAAATTTCTAAATATTTATGATAATATATATACATATATATATGGTTTTAGGGAAATTCACCCTGAGCAATTCACCTCTAACAATTCATTGCCATGACAAATTCATCTCTAGAAAAATTCACCAACAGTCACCATGGAAAATTCACCACCAACAATATTATTGTATGCGATGAATTATCCACGACTGGTGATGAATTTTCCATGACAATGAATTGTTGGTGGTGAAATTTTCACGACGATAAATTGTTAGAAGTGAATTATTGATGGTGAATTGACAATGAATTTTCCTAAAGCCCATCACATAGGGAGAGGACCCAGTAGTGGAGCGTGTTCAATAGTTGTGAATGTTTTTGTTAATATAATGCCCAATAGTTGTTTATATAATGTCAATAGTTGTTTATATAATGCCAATAGTTGTGACTTTACTACTCATAATTAAACAAAATGTATTCTTTTGATCTAAAAAGCAACCAATCACGTGATGCCACATCAGCGCTCAACTACTGGTGATGTGAATGCACAAGTATTGGTAAGGGGTCTAGACGGTGCCCTTTTTGACACCTTGACAAAAAGCATGCTGATGTGGCATCATATTTGATGATGTGGCCCCGAAACTTTTGTTATAAGCAGGGGACTTGCCAAGTAAGCTGCTGTAAAAAATTGGAGTGATTTGAAATTTCCAAGTAGGATTTTGAGGGACGCCGAGTTAGGTGCACAACTACTGGGTCCTCTCCCTATATGAGAAATCATTTAATGATTATGGCACTCTAGAACACCTTTGGCTTAATAGGTAGTTGATTCTTAATGTATTTTTCGTTTGTATTCATAAATTATCCACCCTCCTTTGTTCAAAGCAATAAAGGCCTTACATTTGAACTCAACGCATTAACCCCGTTTGGGTCCCCATGCTATGCAATACATTTACTCTCACTCGTCTATACCTGCAATATTGCCGTATTGTCTATGCAGTCACTTGTTCAATTAAATTTTTGGGTGCAATAAATCAATGCAGAGCCATTTAATGTTTTTTAACATAACCAATAAAGAATATTGAATAAATCAGAACTCTGTGAAATCTTTAAACAAAGAGTTACTAAATTAAGAGGGAAGGACATCTGACAAAAACTGACGTCTATCGTTTTTTACTACTTGTGGATGGTATGATTTTGACCATGCCTTAGTTGCCAGTGCTATATTTCCACTCCAGTCCATGCCTTGGTGGCATTACAGAACATCTATTACCATCTAAAAGCATGGACCCATTTGACATTAATGGCTCTTTCATATTCTTAAGTAGGACTGAATCTTTTCTATTTATGATTGTATGCAGCCCATTTGGTTGATATGTCAAGTGGGAGCAAATCTTTGGCTCTTTGAGAACTGCTTTCTTGGGTTGTTTCTAATGAAGTAGTACCACCCCACTGCTTTATTTTTTCTGCTCTGTGTTGCTTCTATTTTTATCTTTTTTATGCATTTTTGGTTAGAAGTTACAGTTGAAAAAGCTGACCTAATTGCTCTGTCTGATCTACTGAGCTAGGAAATGTGTTCATTGTTTAGTTATTTTTCGTATGTCATATATTCTATTGGAGACGTAGGTTTTTTATACATTATATTGGGAATCAAAACAATGTTCCTCTGCGGTTAATTATGTTGAGGTATAACTAACTTGCAGGCTAATCACATCAACTAAATTTGCTGTCAGGCTTGGAAGTCTCTTTCCTGGCCTTTCCTCTATACTTTACTCATTCCTTTGTGCGTGAAAACAAGTTATTGTTGTATACTTGCATGAATAAACAACCCAATTCATTGAAGTTATTTCCATGAAAGTGCATAAAAGCTCTCTCTCTCTCGAACTGTGTTCTAAGCTAGAGCTTTTTGTATGGTTGCTCCTATGGTGTGCAATTTTCAAAGTTGTTTGGATTTCTTCTATCAACTTGTGATTCCATAGCTCAGGGTCTGTGTAATCTTGTTGGGCCTTCTCCTCAGTGTGAATTATTACTGTTTAAGAAAAAAAAGGCTTTCCTATTTTAGTATTTGGAGGTTAAACTGCTTTAAAGTAGTTTGGGACTGTCACCCCACTAGAGTTTGGCTTGAGGTTGTTGTTACAAGAAGAAAAGCTTCTGCTCCCTAAGTTTGTTTTATACTTGTTCAGTTGAACTCTTATTTTTAAGATTCCCATATAGTTCAGAAGGTAGCAAGGTATTGAGCAATCCAAACCATGGATCTTTACATCATTACAGTGGCATCCACCATGCTAGTATTAATAAGCATTACAACATGGCATTTTATCAAATCAAAGAGTAGCCTACCTCTAAACTGGCCTGTGGTAGGCATGATGCCATCTCTGCTATGGAACATAACCAATGTCTATGACTATGCAACCAAAGTAGTCATAGAAAATGGTGGCACCTTTAAATTTAGTGGCCCTTGGATATCAAGGGATCTCTTTGAAGTAGTCACTTCAAGTCCTATTAATTTAGAGCACATTCTGAAGAATGATTTCCCCAACTTCCCAAGGGGTCCTTATTTCAAGGGTGTTTTCTTTGAAATATTTGGTAATGGTTTGTTCACAGCAGACCATGATTTATGGAGGAGACAGAGAAAAGCAGTGGGAATAGCCATGAGCAGCAGTAGTTTCAGAGACAGGAATCTAATTTTGTTGCAAAACTCACTGCAGGAAAAAATCATACCAGTTTTTCAAGAAGCTGTAGACAAAAAATCCTTGCTTGATCTGCAAGATGTTTTTCTTAGACTCAATTTTGATGTCATCTGTATGACTGTATTGGGCAAAGACCCAGGATGTTTAAGCTCTGGTCCTCTTCTTGATGTCCCATTTGCCATTGCCTTTGATGAAGCTATAGAAGCATGTACTTATAGGCTCATTTTTCCTCCATTTTTATGGAGATTAATGAGATTTTTGAATGTAGGATCTGAGAAAAAGCTGAGGAGAGCTCAAGCAGTGATACGTGATTTTGCATCAGAGATGGTGAAGAGTAGAATTGAGGAGCTCAAGACAGCAGGAGGAATACTTCAAGGTGACATTTTGTCAAGTTTTATGAAGTTGGAGGAAGAAGAAGGGCGTCCCCCTTCTGAAAAATTGCTGCAGGTATGAAACAAAATCCAAGGAAGAATACATTTTAAAAATTGGAACTCCCCACGAACCTTTTTTCCATGTTTGAATTCCCAGTTCTTGTACTATGGGTTTTGCGGAAGGGAATATTTCTGCCAGCAAGGAGTTAAAATTGAGTTTGGAAGGATTTATCTTCTATTTAAGGGTTGTGATGTTTTGGTATTTTTCTACTAGTTAAAGCTAAAATTCATTATTAACCACCATTTTTTAATGGTTTGCAGGATTTAACTATGAGCTTGTTTCTTGCTGGTAGAGATACTTCTGCTTTATCTCTTTGTTGGTTCTTCTGGCTTCTGAGCATGCACCCAAATGTAGAGCAAAAGATAATCTCTGAGATCTCCCAGATACTGAACTCAAAACAGTTGAATAACAACAATAATATTTCTTTTGACAAGATGGATATATTTGGTTTAGAAGAATTGAAATGCATGAACTATTTGCAGGCAGCAGTATCTGAAAGTCTGAGGCTTTATCCTCCTGTCCCCATAAGTTATAGACAAGCTATAGAAGAGAGCATTTTGCCTGATGGAACACATGTTAAGAAAGGCTCAAAGCTTCTGTATTTTATCTATGCTACAAATAGAATGGAGAGCTTGTGGGGGAAGGATGCCTTGGAATTCAAGCCCGAGAGATGGATTGACAAAGAGGGTGTTTGTAAGAAAGAGTGGGATTATAAGTTTCCTGTGTTTAATGCTGGTCCTAGGCTGTGCTTGGGGAGAGATATTGCTTATATAAACATGAAGTTTATGGCTGCAAATATCCTTGCCCGTTATAAAGTGAAGGTCGATCCTGGTCACGAGGTGAAGACTAAGTTTGGACTTGCTCTCTTCATGAAACATGGCCTCAAGGTTAGCTTGGATGCAAGAGAGGATATAGTACAATGAATAAAATAAAAGAGTTTATTATTTATTTCATTGAGGTGGGCAATACTACAATTTTATTGCTGTAGAGTTGTTCTCCAATGAAGAGAGCTTATCGGTATGCCATAAATATCATGCGAAGTGTAAAATTATGTATTTATCTCTGATGAAAAATAGAAAATATTAATATGATATATTTCAGTATTTTTTTTTCTTTATGGATTTATTGTGATTTGTTTGTCTTACAGTGTAAATGATGTATTTTAAATAGAATTTATTATATAATTTGATTCCAACTTGAATTCAGATGTAATAGTTCTTAAGGTATGATTTCAATCATTCATTTGTCCATCTATCATCTAGGTTAAGATTCAAAGTCATGGAAGTGACCTTGTTTAGTTTCATGATTTATGGTAATTGACCTAAATTTCAAAATTCAAATATAATTTATGGTTCCATGGTATTTCCCTCTAATTGGTTGTTATGAGTTGACATGAAGCATGAAAATGTATCAATTACATGTTAGAGCGGCGTATAAAAGGATAACCCCTAATTACTTGGAACATCTAGTGAACATTTCTATGCACACATCTTTGGTTAAGAAAGAAAGCCTCATTATGTATTGTATTATCATAAGAGCATTGGTATTTGAATATCATCGTGGGAATTTTGCATGATTGATTGATATCTTCGATCATGTACCAAATCATTAAAATAATATCCAAAAGTTTGATAAAAGGGAAAAGTATTCCGAGTCTAGCAAACTCCTCTATTCATAGTATCATTTTTAATGTAGATTCTAGATCTAGGTGAGCCACTATTTGCAAGTTTCAAAAGTCTATAGTACAGTCCAAGTTCAAATTTGGAAGTATAAGGTTAGTTCCATGCATAGGTTCAAATTTGTAGACATGTGTGATAGGGAGAAAAGATATTGTTTTACTTCTAATCCAATATGAACTAATTGCCTTAGTCATAGCTTGAGGCTCATCAATATTAGTAACAGGGTGAAATTTCAAAGTCATGCTTCACTTTTAGAGAGTAAATGACCAACACTAATCTTGATTTTTAACTTGAATAACAAATGACATATATGCTTTAAATTTTGAAATGATGTAAATTAATGAATATAGATTTTTATGTTTGTAATATATATATGAACTTTTTTTGTAAAATGACACTATAATTTAGTTGTCTATAAAAAGCTGAAAGAGGAGGTTAAGTGGGACACAACTTTTTATATAGTGCATTTTATTTTATTTTTTGTATTAATGATTTGAAGCTTTAGTGCATGGATTAGTTTTTCCCTTTTTCATTTTATATATTTTTTGAATAAATCTTGAAAGTTGTGTGTATCAAAATCACAACTATTTCAATGGAATGCAACTTTGTTTTTACTATTTATCTAAAAGAGAAAGAAAAAATCTTCTTATGGAGTCTCTTCTCTAGTGTATTAATTTTTATAAAAAAAAAAATCAATAAATTTTAGTAATTTTTCTTGAGGAGACAATCATTTTTATGTTTTAGTGTTAATGGCCTACTTTTAGTGTACATATATGCATATACATATACTTATTAAAATATTAAAAATATATTTAAAAATTGTACTTATAGATTGTCGAACCCCAATCCTAATACCTGCAAAACACAATAAACAAACACATAGTTAGATCAAATGCAAGTAAGAATTAAGATTCCCCATGAAATCCATTAGCAATGCTCAAAATAGGAAATAAGAATAAAGAACACAATGAAAAAAGTAATGAAATCCTAATTAAGCAAGCAAACTTGTGATCCCATGGGGGAAATTGGTGCCAATTTGATGTGAAAATTGGCCATTTCCCAACTCCTATGATGCAATGTTGATGAGTGATGAAGGTTGATCCACTTTTTTGAAGATTCACTTGAGCTCTATGATGAAAAATCTGCATAACCTAGCTAAGACTTTGTTAAAAATTGATGAAAATAGATATGCTTGAAAATAAATTTGAGTATAGTAAACTTGCTCAAATTGTGGATGATCAAAATGAGGAGAGAAACCTCTTATTTATAGAAAGACAAGATGGAAGAATGCCCAAAATGAAGCAACGTGGAACTAACTTTCAACCAATGGTCAAATGCCACTTGTCATGATGTGAATGGGCAAAGGATGTGCACATTTTGATGAATGTGCCCATAAATGCAATTAGGTGGAATTTGAAAATAGAGAAATGATATGTAAGAGGGAAAAATAAATGACTTAAATGCCACTTGGCTCAATGCACAAGGACATGTAAGAAGGAATGAATGTCTTGTTGGAAGGACAAAGTCCACTTGGAGGGATTTTCAAATTTGGAAGAATATTCTCTAAAGATGCCAAGTTGAGAGAAAATGGAGATTTAATAAATGAATTAAATATATTTTCATGTGCAAGTGGCAAAATCTAGAGGATGGGATATGGATTAAGACTAGATTTAATTAGGATCTTTTGACAAATGAGAGGAGATTAGGTGAATTGGACAATTTTGACTTAGATATTCTTTAGGTTTAAATAAACTGCCAGAGAGAAAAATGATTTAGACATAGTTAAATA